>JAQISU010000090.1:8580000-8585000 GCA_029339505.1 Unio delphinus | reverse complement strand
AGCACGTGTCAGCGATGTTTTTGTTGTAGAACGTGAGACCTTTTACGTTGTCGAGCTCTCTGAGTAATGAATCGGTTCTCCTCAAATTGCTGCATCATTTATATTTGTTTTCACATTTTTGCGGTCGTTGTTTTTGCAAAAAATAGTTTGGGAACTTTATTTTTCTTCATTCTTCTAAACAAAAATTACCTGACGCTCAGCTTTATGTTGGATTTGTTTTCCTACAGGAACAATAGGCATGGAGTATTGTTGATATCACGTATCACTAAGAATATAAATGGCCAGATCCAGGTCAAATTTCAACAACGATGTACTTTCGTCTCGCCTATCAGCAAATTAAAGATATAACGAATGCTATGTTCAACAGATGGTGTCGGCGAATTCCAACTGTTTGATAGGGAATGCGCTCTGATCCTACACCCCAACATGAATGTCCAAATATCAAAAAATGGGGTCGCAACGGACAGAAGAAACTCGGACTAAGGTGATGTAAATAAATCAACCTCAGATGCAGTTTTAAACTGCAGCACAGTTTGAGAATAAATTACATTAATTCAGATTAATTTTATTAATGTTTCGGTCACAAATATAGTGATATTTGTGAGGATACAAATAATCATATGTCACTGGTTTGTAAAAATACATTACATATTAAAAAAGAAGAAAATTTAATGCAAATAAAATCCTTATGATATAAAAAAGAACATTAAAAATATATATATATATATATATATATATATATATATATATATATATATATATATATATATATATATATATATATATATATATATATATATATATATATATATATATATATATATATATATATATATATATATATATCATGTGAATATACTAGCATACTATTTTTCCCCAGTTGGATCCTGGACAGGTGCATACATCTGTGGTTGTCACTCCTCTAAAAGCCTTGATGGGTGATTGAGTGAATTTTCTGAGTTATGGCTTAAAATAAGTGTCCACAACAGAAGAAACATCAACAAGATGTATGTATATATATATATATATATATATATATATATATATGTGTGTGTGTGTGTGTGTGTGTGTGTGTGTGTGTGTGTGTCTGCTACATGACACAAACACCAAGTGTCGTACAACTTTGTCTCAAACAAAAGTAAAAACTATATAAAACCCAAAACCAAGGCTACTTTCATAACCAAGCCCAGCTACCGTATATACTTGCTTATAAGTCTAGTCAACAGAATAATGTGCCTGCAGATTAGGATTTATGTTGCTTGCTTTACTATTCCCTCTTAACAAATGGCGCAGACCGACTATCCGATTGCAGATCTGGGTCAGTGCAGTTTGCAGTTTAGCTCATCTTATAGGTTGTATTGACAGTACCAAGCAAACTGTCTGTTCTACTCTGCTGTTGTTTTAGTAAGGGTTAGAGATAAGTGATTTCAATTAATTTCACATTTGTGCCTTATCAAAGGTATAATCTGGTGGTGCATGCTGGTCCTGGCAATATAAACAAAAGATCCCTGCCTGTTGACAGTATCTGATATCAAATATCCGGAATGCTGTTATTAATGTTTTAGGCAGCTGTCATTTGTAACAGGGAATTATAAAATAATATATATATATATATATATATATATATATATATATATATATATATATATATATATATATATATATATATATATATATATATATATATATATATATATATATATTGCGTAGAATTTGGGGCGTTTGTGTTGTTTTTTATATCACAAATATATATATAAGTTTAGAGATATGTATACATTAACATAAAAAGATTGCTTACGTAAATCATCCAATAAAAGTTCTCCATCAGGGATGGGAAACAATATTACTGCAATATCGTCTGTTTCTTCTGAATTTCTTCCTGCTATGTGGCCAAAAGAAATAATAATAATAATAATAATAATAATAATAATAATAATAATAATAATAATAATATGAAGTAATCAACAGTGCATGACTGAAAAGTAAAAGAGATATCTAACGATAAGTCAAGAAGTCTCCATATGAATCAAAAACGTTTGGCATATCGTCTAGTTCAAGACCATAAACATTTTATTTTAATTTCTTTTATGCAAGAAGAATAAAAACATAAGCCTAAGAATATTCACAAAACTTAATATCAGTTTATGTTTTCTTTCTCAAAGCTGACACTGAAAATACATAAGTCATTGATGCAACGGTATTAAGTTTATCACGATTGTAAGTACAAAAGCTGTATGCAAGTTCATACAATTACAAGCATTGTTGAACAGATAGTTTTCCATTGCCCATGGTAATGATAATTATTGTATTACATGCTGTATGTAGATCCAATATTGAGGCGGATTTTACAAAGCACCAGTACAGTACATATTTCTCAGTCATCAAAAAAATAAAACTATTCTATTTTCTTCCATTCAGAATAAAATGTTTTTGAATGGAGTATGTAATGTACTGTGTTTGGTCACAACTAATAACAGTAAAATGGTCATAACGTCATTCTGCAGCATCGCAAGGGCTCACATAAGATGTAAAAACAAAAAAAAAACAAAAACAAATCCTAAAATTACAGTAAAATAAAATGAAATAATACACAGTATGTATGTATGTATGTATGTAGGTATGTATGTATGTATGTATGTATGTATGTATGTATGTATGTATGTATGTATGTACGTACGTACGTGTGTTTGTATGCTTTAATCAGATAGAGAGAGAGGGGGGGGGGTACTCACATGATTGCTTATAACCGAGAACAACTTTGTTATAACTGTGCTGTAGATTTTCTCCCACTTTCTTGCTAACATAGAGACCATTGTAATTGGGTTCATACTCACAAATAAATAAGCCGAGAGGTTATCAGAAAGATGAATTGTTCTTTAAAATGTATTACTGCGCAAGGGATGTTAATTCGCTTTACTTGTGAAATAATAGAAAGTTCTACATGCACACTTTTGAACAAAATGTGTACATGTACAAATCTCTATTACTATAACATGCGATCCATCACGTATAAAATGTGTACATGTACAAATTCATGTTACTTTGATGTTGTATTCTGGCGGCCGCTATCGGCCATCGTGGATGTAGGGTCAGAGCGCATTCCTTATCAAAAAGTTGGGTTTCGCCAACACCAGATGGTGTCGGGTAGCAACATATTTGCCGGCCCAGCAAACTTAAACGATCCTTCATCGAGATATACCTGAATGACATCGATAGGAATATGATTTATTTTCTTTAAAAATCGTGAACATTGCATTCGTTATATCTTTAATCTGCTGATAGACGAGACGAAAGTACATCTTTGCTGAAATTTGAACTGGATCTGGCCATTTCTATTCTTAGTCACGTGACCGTACAAATCTCGCAGCCTACATGTCAATGACATCAGAGGTCATACTGTCACTTGCTATCGACAATAAACAAAGTTGTTGTACATAGAATTTGGACATATTATCAAGTAGCCACTTATTTATTTATTTTTTAAAATATAATGCACACTTAATTCTAAACATATTGATACTGTGAACAACGATCAGAAACCTGCCAATATCGCAGATGGGTGGAGAAAACTATTTTCAAGAAGTACCGAGCACGTGTCAGCGATGTTTTTGTTGTAGAACGTGAGACCTTTTACGTTGTCGAGCTCTCTGAGTAATGAATCGGTTCTCCTCAAATTGCTGCATCATTTATATTTGTTTTCACATTTTTGCGGTCGTTGTTTTTGCAATAAATAGTTTGGGAACTTTATTTTTCTTCATTCTTCTAAACAAAAATTACCTGACGCTCAGCTTTATGTTGGATTTGTTTTCCTACAGGAACAATAGGCATGGAGTATTGTTGATATCACGTATCACTAAGAATATAAATGGCCAGATCCAGGTCAAATTTCAACAACGATGTACTTTCGTCTCGCCTATCAGCAAATTAAAGATATAACGAATGCTATGTTCAACAGATGGTGTCGGCGAATTCCAACTGTTTGATAGGGAATGCGCTCTGATCCTACACCCCAACATGAATGTCCAAATATCAAAAAAATGGGGTCGCAAGGGACAGAAGAAACTCGGACTAAGGTGATGTAAATAAATCAACCTCAGATGAAGTTTTAAACTGCAGCACAGTTTGAGAATAAATTACATTAATTCAGATTAATTTTATTAATGTTTCGGTCACAAATATAGTGATATTTGTGAGGATACAAATAATCACATGTCACTGGTTTGTAAAAATACATTACATATAAAAAAAGAAGAAAATTTAATGCAAATAAAATCCTTATGATATAAAAAAGAACATTAAAATATATATATATATATATATATATATATATATATATATATATATATATATATATATATATATATATATATATATATATATACATCATGTGAATATACTAGCATACTATTTTTCCCCAGTTGGATCCTGGACAGGTGCATACATCTGTGGTTGTCACTCCTCTAAAAGCCTTGATGGGTGATTGAGTGAATTTTCTGAGTTATGGCTTAAAATAAGTGTCCACAACAGAAGAAACATCAACAAGATGTATGTATATATATATATATATATATATATATATATATATATATATATATATATATATATATATATATATATATATATATATATATATATATATATATATATATATATATATATATATATATATATATATATATATATATATATATATATATATATATATATATATATATATATTTGCGTAGAATTTGGGGCGTTTGTGTTGTTTTTTATATCACAAATATATATATATAAGTTTAGAGATATGTATACATTAACATAAAAAGATTGCTTACGTAAATCATCCAATAAAAGTTCTCCATCAGGGATGGGAAACAATATTACTGCAATATCGTCTGTTTCTTCTGAATTTCTTCCTGCTATGTGGCCAAAAGAAATAATAATAATAATAATAATAATAATAATAATAATAATAATAATAATAATAATAATATGAAGTAATCAACAGTGCATGACTG
>JAQISU010000090.1:8557500-8572500 GCA_029339505.1 Unio delphinus | reverse complement strand
TACATGCACACTTTTGAACAAAATGTGTACATGTACAAATCTCTATTACTATAACATGCGATCCATCACGTATAAAATGTGTACATGTACAAATTCATGTTACTTTGATGTTGTATTCTGGCGGCCGCTATCGGCCATCGTGGATGTAGGGTCAGAGCGCATTCCTTATCAAAAAGTTGGGTTTCGCCAACACCAGATGGTGTCGGGTAGCAACATATTTGCCGGCCCAGCAAACTTAAACGATCCTTCATCGAGATATACCTGAATGACATCGATAGGAATATGATTTATTTTCTTTAAAAATCGTGAACATTGCATTCGTTATATCTTTAATCTGCTGATAGACGAGACGAAAGTACATCTTTGCTGAAATTTGAACTGGATCTGGCCATTTCTATTCTTAGTCACGTGACCGTACAAATCTCGCAGCCTACATGTCAATGACATCAGAGGTCATACTGTCACTTGCTATCGACAATAAACAAAGTTGTTGTACATAGAATTTGGACATATTATCAAGTAGCCACTTATTTATTTATTTTTTAAAATATAATGCACACTTAATTCTAAACATATTGATACTGTGAACAACGATCAGAAACCTGCCAATATCGCAGATGGGTGGAGAAAACTATTTTCAAGAAGTACCGAGCACGTGTCAGCGATGTTTTTGTTGTAGAACGTGAGACCTTTTACGTTGTCGAGCTCTCTGAGTAATGAATCGGTTCTCCTCAAATTGCTGCATCATTTATATTTGTTTTCACATTTTTGCGGTCGTTGTTTTTGCAATAAATAGTTTGGGAACTTTATTTTTCTTCATTCTTCTAAACAAAAATTACCTGACGCTCAGCTTTATGTTGGATTTGTTTTCCTACAGGAACAATAGGCATGGAGTATTGTTGATATCACGTATCACTAAGAATATAAATGGCCAGATCCAGGTCAAATTTCAACAACGATGTACTTTCGTCTCGCCTATCAGCAAATTAAAGATATAACGAATGCTATGTTCAACAGATGGTGTCGGCGAATTCCAACTGTTTGATAGGGAATGCGCTCTGATCCTACACCCCAACATGAATGTCCAAATATCAAAAAAATGGGGTCGCAAGGGACAGAAGAAACTCGGACTAAGGTGATGTAAATAAATCAACCTCAGATGAAGTTTTAAACTGCAGCACAGTTTGAGAATAAATTACATTAATTCAGATTAATTTTATTAATGTTTCGGTCACAAATATAGTGATATTTGTGAGGATACAAATAATCACATGTCACTGGTTTGTAAAAATACATTACATATAAAAAAAGAAGAAAATTTAATGCAAATAAAATCCTTATGATATAAAAAAGAACATTAAAAAAAAATATATATATATATATATATATATATATATATATATATATATATATATATATATATATATATATATATATATATATATATATATATATACACATCATGTGAATATACTAGCATACTATTTTTCCCCAGTTGGATCCTGGACAGGTGCATACATCTGTGGTTGTCACTCCTCTAAAAGCCTTGATGGGTGATTGAGTGAATTTTCTGAGTTATGGCTTAAAATAAGTGTCCACAACAGAAGAAACATCAACAAGATGTATGTATATATATATATATATATATATATATATATATATATATATATATATATATATATATATATATATATATATATATATATATATATATATATATATTTGCGTAGAATTTGGGGCGTTTGTGTTGTTTTTTATATCACAAATATATATATAAGTTTAGAGATATGTATACATTAACATAAAAAGATTGCTTACGTAAATCATCCAATAAAAGTTCTCCATCAGGGATGGGAAACAATATTACTGCAATATCGTCTGTTTCTTCTGAATTTCTTCCTGCTATGTGGCCAAAAGAAATAATAATAATAATAATAATAATAATAATAATAATAATAATAATAATAATAATAATAATATGAAGTAATCAACAGTGCATGACTGAAAAGTAAAAGAGATATCTAACGATAAGTCAAGAAGTCTCCATATGAATCAAAAACGTTTGGCATGTCGTCTAGTTCAAGACCATAAACATTTTATTTTAATTTCTTTTATGCAAGAAGGATAAAAACATAAGCCTAAGAATATTCACAAAACTTAATATCAGTTTATGTTTTCTTTCTCAAAGCTGACACTGAAAATACATAAGTCATTGATGCAACGGTATTAAGTTTATCACGATTGTAAGTACAAAAGCTGTATGCAAGTTTATACAATTACAAGCATTGTTGAACAGATAGTTTTCCATTGCCCATGGTAATGATAATTATTGTATTACATGCTGTATGTAGATCCAATATTGAGGCGGATTTTACAAAGCACCAGTACAGTACATATTTCTCAGTCATCAAAAAAATAAAACTATTCTATTTTCTTCCATTCAGAATAAAATGTTTTTGAATGGAGTATGTAATGTACTGTGTTTGGTCACAACTAATAACAGTAAAATGGTCATAACGTCATTCTGCAGCATCGCAAGGGCTCACATAAGATGTAAAAACAAAAAAAAACAAAAACAAATCCTAAAATTACAGTAAAATAAAATGAAATAATACACAGTATGTATGTATGTATGTATGTATGTATGTATGTATGTATGTATGTATGTATGTATGTATGTATGTACGTACGTGTGTTTGTATGCTTTAATCAGATAGAGAGAGAGAGGGGGGGGTACTAACATGATTGTTTATAACCGAGAACAACTTTGTTATAACTGTGCTGTAGATTTTCTCCCACTTTCTTGCTAACATAGAGACCATTGTAATTGGGTTCATACTCACAAATAAATAAGCCGAGAGGTTATCAGAAAGATGAATTGTTCTTTAAAATGTATTACTGCGCAAGGGATGTTAATTCGCTTTACTTGTGAAATAATAGAAAGTTCTACATGCACACTTTTGAACAAAATGTGTACATGTACAAATCTCTATTACTATAACATGCGATCCATCACGTATAAAATGTGTACATGTACAAATTCATGTTACTTTGATGTTGTATTCTGGCGGCCGCTATCGGCCATCGTGGATGTAGGGTCAGAGCGCATTCCTTATCAAAAAGTTGGGTTTCGCCAACACCAGATGGTGTCGGGTAGCAACATATTTGCCGGCCCAGCAAACTTAAACGATCCTTCATCGAGATATACCTGAATGACATCGATAGGAATATGATTTATTTTCTTTAAAAATCGTGAACATTGCATTCGTTATATCTTTAATCTGCTGATAGACGAGACGAAAGTACATCTTTGCTGAAATTTGAACTGGATCTGGCCATTTCTATTCTTAGTCACGTGACCGTACAAATCTCGCAGCCTACATGTCAATGACATCAGAGGTCATACTGTCACTTGCTATCGACAATAAACAAAGTTGTTGTACATAGAATTTGGACATATTATCAAGTAGCCACTTATTTATTTATTTTTTAAAATATAATGCACACTTAATTCTAAACATATTGATACTGTGAACAACGATCAGAAACCTGCCAATATCGCAGATGGGTGGAGAAAACTATTTTCAAGAAGTACCGAGCACGTGTCAGCGATGTTTTTGTTGTAGAACGTGAGACCTTTTACGTTGTCGAGCTCTCTGAGTAATGAATCGGTTCTCCTCAAATTGCTGCATCATTTATATTTGTTTTCACATTTTTGCGGTCGTTGTTTTTGCAATAAATAGTTTGGGAACTTTATTTTTCTTCATTCTTCTAAACAAAAATTACCTGACGCTCAGCTTTATGTTGGATTTGTTTTCCTACAGGAACAATAGGCATGGAGTATTGTTGATATCACGTATCACTAAGAATATAAATGGCCAGATCCAGGTCAAATTTCAACAACGATGTACTTTCGTCTCGCCTATCAGCAAATTAAAGATATAACGAATGCTATGTTCAACAGATGGTGTCGGCGAATTCCAACTGTTTGATAGGGAATGCGCTCTGATCCTACACCCCAACATGAATGTCCAAATATCAAAAAAATGGGGTCGCAAGGGACAGAAGAAACTCGGACTAAGGTGATGTAAATAAATCAACCTCAGATGAAGTTTTAAACTGCAGCACAGTTTGAGAATAAATTACATTAATTCAGATTAATTTTATTAATGTTTCGGTCACAAATATAGTGATATTTGTGAGGATACAAATAATCACATGTCACTGGTTTGTAAAAATACATTACATATAAAAAAAGAAGAAAATTTAATGCAAATAAAATCCTTATGATATAAAAAAGAACATTAAAAAAAAAATATATATATATATATATATATATATATATATATATATATATATATATATATATATATATATATATATATATATATATATATATATATATATACACATCATGTGAATATACTAGCATACTATTTTTCCCCAGTTGGATCCTGGACAGGTGCATACATCTGTGGTTGTCACTCCTCTAAAAGCCTTGATGGGTGATTGAGTGAATTTTCTGAGTTATGGCTTAAAATAAGTGTCCACAACAGAAGAAACATCAACAAGATGTATGTATATATATATATATATATATATATATATATATATATATATATATATATATATATATATATATTTGCGTAGAATTTGGGGCGTTTGTGTTGTTTTTTATATCACAAATATATATATAAGTTTAGAGATATGTATACATTAACATAAAAAGATTGCTTACGTAAATCATCCAATAAAAGTTCTCCATCAGGGATGGGAAACAATATTACTGCAATATCGTCTGTTTCTTCTGAATTTCTTCCTGCTATGTGGCCAAAAGAAATAATAATAATAATAATAATAATAATAATAATAATAATAATAATAATATGAAGTAATCAACAGTGCATGACTGAAAAGTAAAAGAGATATCTAACGATAAGTCAAGAAGTCTCCATATGAATCAAAAACGTTTGGCATGTCGTCTAGTTCAAGACCATAAACATTTTATTTTAATTTCTTTTATGCAAGAAGGATAAAAACATAAGCCTAAGAATATTCACAAAACTTAATATCAGTTTATGTTTTCTTTCTCAAAGCTGACACTGAAAATACATAAGTCATTGATGCAACGGTATTAAGTTTATCACGATTGTAAGTACAAAAGCTGTATGCAAGTTTATACAATTACAAGCATTGTTGAACAGATAGTTTTCCATTGCCCATGGTAATGATAATTATTGTATTACATGCTGTATGTAGATCCAATATTGAGGCGGATTTTACAAAGCACCAGTACAGTACATATTTCTCAGTCATCAAAAAAATAAAACTATTCTATTTTCTTCCATTCAGAATAAAATGTTTTTGAATGGAGTATGTAATGTACTGTGTTTGGTCACAACTAATAACAGTAAAATGGTCATAACGTCATTCTGCAGCATCGCAAGGGCTCACATAAGATGTAAAAACAAAAAAAAACAAAAACAAATCCTAAAATTACAGTAAAATAAAATGAAATAATACACAGTATGTATGTATGTATGTATGTATGTATGTATGTATGTATGTATGTATGTATGTATGTACGTACGTGTGTTTGTATGCTTTAATCAGATAGAGAGAGAGAGGGGGGGGGGGTACTAACATGATTGTTTATAACCGAGAACAACTTTGTTATAACTGTGCTGTAGATTTTCTCCCACTTTCTTGCTAACATAGAGACCATTGTAATTGGGTTCATACTCACAAATAAATAAGCCGAGAGGTTATCAGAAAGATGAATTGTTCTTTAAAATGTATTACTGCGCAAGGGATGTTAATTCGCTTTACTTGTGAAATAATAGAAAGTTCTACATGCACACTTTTGAACAAAATGTGTACATGTACAAATCTCTATTACTATAACATGCGATCCATCACGTATAAAATGTGTACATGTACAAATTCATGTTACTTTGATGTTGTATTCTGGCGGCCGCTATCGGCCATCGTGGATGTAGGGTCAGAGCGCATTCCTTATCAAAAAGTTGGGTTTCGCCAACACCAGATGGTGTCGGGTAGCAACATATTTGCCGGCCCAGCAAACTTAAACGATCCTTCATCGAGATATACCTGAATGACATCGATAGGAATATGATTTATTTTCTTTAAAAATCGTGAACATTGCATTCGTTATATCTTTAATCTGCTGATAGACGAGACGAAAGCACATCTTTGCTGAAATTTGAACTGGATCTGGCCATTTCTATTCTTAGTCACGTGACCGTACAAATCTCGAAGCCTACATGTCAATGACATCAGAGGTCATACTGTCACTTGCTATCGACAATAAACAAAGTTGTTGTACATAGAATTTGGACATATTATCAAGTAGCCACTTATTTATTTATTTTTTAAAATATAATGCACACTTAATTCTAAACATATTGATACTGTGAACAACGATCAGAAACCTGCCAATATCGCAGATGGGTGGAGAAAACTATTTTCAAGAAGTACCGAGCACGTGTCAGCGATGTTTTTGTTGTAGAACGTGAGACCTTTTACGTTGTCGAGCTCTCTGAGTAATGAATCGGTTCTCCTCAAATTGCTGCATCATTTATATTTGTTTTCACATTTTTGCGGTCGTTGTTTTTGCAATAAATAGTTTGGGAACTTTATTTTTCTTCATTCTTCTAAACAAAAATTACCTGACGCTCAGCTTTATGTTGGATTTGTTTTCCTACAGGAACAATAGGCATGGAGTATTGTTGATATCACGTATCACTAAGAATATAAATGGCCAGATCCAGGTCAAATTTCAACAACGATGTACTTTCGTCTCGCCTATCAGCAAATTAAAGATATAACGAATGCTATGTTCAACAGATGGTGTCGGCGAATTCCAACTGTTTGATAGGGAATGCGCTCTGATCCTACACCCCAACATGAATGTCCAAATATCAAAAAAATGGGGTCGCAAGGGACAGAAGAAACTCGGACTAAGGTGATGTAAATAAATCAACCTCAGATGAAGTTTTAAACTGCAGCACAGTTTGAGAATAAATTACATTAATTCAGATTAATTTTATTAATGTTTCGGTCACAAATATAGTGATATTTGTGAGGATACAAATAATCACATGTCACTGGTTTGTAAAAATACATTACATATCAAAAAAGAAGAAAATTTAATGCAAATAAAATCCTTATGATATAAAAAAGAACATTAAAAAAAAAAATATATATATATATATATATATATATATATATATATATATATATATATATATATATATATATACACATCATGTGAATATACTAGCATACTATTTTTCCCCAGTTGGATCCTGGACAGGTGCATACATCTGTGGTTGTCACTCCTCTAAAAGCCTTGATGGGTGATTGAGTGAATTTTCTGAGTTATGGCTTAAAATAAGTGTCCATAACAGAAGAAACATCAACAAGATGTATGTATATATATATATATATATATATATATATATATATATATATATATATATATATATATATATATATATATATGTGTGTGTGTGTGTGTGTGTCTGCTACATGACACAAACACCAAGTGTCGTACAACTTTGTCTCAAACAAAAGTAAAAACTATATAAAACCCAAAACCAAGGTTACTTTCATAACCAAGCCCAGCTACCGTATATACTTGCTTATAAGTCAAGTCAACAGCACTCAGTGAAGCTCATGATCTTCCATAGAATAATGTGCCTGCAGATTAGGATTTATGTTGCTTGCTCTACTATTCCCTCTTAACAAATGGCGCAGACCGACTATCCGATTGCAGATCAAGCAAGCAAACTACCAAGCAAACTGTCTGTTCTACTCTGCTGTTGTTTTAGTAAGGGTTAGAGATAAGTGATTTCAATTAATTTCACATTTGTGCCTTATCAAAGGTATAATCTGGTGGTGCATGCTGGTTCTGACAATATAAACAAAAGATCCCTGCCTGTTGACAGTATCTGATATCAAATATCCGGAATGCTGTTATTAATGTTTTAGGCAGCTGTCATTTGTAACAGGGAATTATAAAATAATATATTTTTATATATATATATATATATATATATATATATATATATATATATATATATATATATATATATATATATATATATATATTTGCGCAGAATTTGGGGCGTTTGTGTTGTTTTTTATATCACAATTATATATATAATTTTAGAGATATGTTTACATTAACATAAAAAGATTGCTTACGTAAATCATCCAATAAAAGTTCTCCATCAGGGATGGGAAACAATATTACTGCAATATCGTCTGTTTCTACTGAATTTCTTCCTGCTATGTGGCCAAAAGAAATAATAATAATAATAATAATAATAATAATAATAATAATAATAATAATAATATGAAGCAATCAACAGTGCATGACTCAAAAGTCAAAGAGATATCTAACGATAAGTCAAGAAGTCTCCATATGAATCAAAAACGTTTGGCATGTCGTCTAGTTCAAGACCATAAACATTTTATTTTAATTTATTTTATGCAAGAAGAATAAAAACGTAAGCCTAAGAATATTCACAAAACTTAATATCAGTTTATGTTTTCCTTATCAAAGCTGACACTGAAAAGACATAAGTCATTGATGCAACGGTATTAAGTTTATCACGATTGTAAGTACAAAAGCTGTATGCAAGTTCATAAAATTACAAGCATTGTTGAACAGATAGTTTTCCATTGCTCATGGTAATGATAAGTTATTGAATTACATGCTGTATGCAGATCCAAAATTGAGGCGGATTTTACAAAGCACCAGTACAGTACATATTTCTCAGTCATCAAAAAAATAAAACTATTCTATTTTCTTCCATTCAGAATAAAATGTTTTTGAATGGAGTATGTAATGTACTGTGTTTGGTCACAACTAATAACAGTAAAATGGTCATAACGTCATTATGCAGCATCGCAAGGGCTCACATAAGATGTAAAAACAAAAAAAAACAAAAACAAATCCTAAAATTACAGTAAAATAAAATGAAATAATACACAGTATGTATGTATGTATGTATGTATGTATGTATGTATGTATGTATGTACGTACGTGTGTTTGTATGCTTTAATCAGATAGAGAGAGAGAGGGGGGGGGGGGTACTAACATGATTGTTTATAACCGAGAACAACTTTGTTATAACTGTGCTGTAGATTTTCTCCCACTTTCTTGCTAACATAGAGACCATTGTAATTGGGTTCATACTCACAAATAAATAAGCCGAGAGGTTATCAGAAAGATGAATTGTTCTTTAAAATGTATTACTGCGCAAGGGATGTTAATTCGCTTTACTTGTGAAATAATAGAAAGTTCTACATGCACACTTTTGAACAAAATGTGTACATGTACAAATCTCTATTACTATAACATGCGATCCATCACGTATAAAATGTGTACATGTACAAATTCATGTTACTTTGATGTTGTATTCTGGCGGCCGCTATCGGCCATCGTGGATGTAGGGTCAGAGCGCATTCCTTATCAAAAAGTTGGGTTTCGCCAACACCAGATGGTGTCGGGTAGCAACATATTTGCCGGCCCAGCAAACTTAAACGATCCTTCATCGAGATATACCTGAATGACATCGATAGGAATATGATTTATTTTCTTTAAAAATCGTGAACATTGCATTCGTTATATCTTTAATCTGCTGATAGACGAGACGAAAGTACATCTTTGCTGAAATTTGAACTGGATCTGGCCATTTCTATTCTTAGTCACGTGACCGTACAAATCTCGCAGCCTACATGTCAATGACATCAGAGGTCATACTGTCACTTGCTATCGACAATAAACAAAGTTGTTGTACATAGAATTTGGACATATTATCAAGTAGCCACTTATTTATTTATTTTTTAAAATATAATGCACACTTAATTCTAAACATATTGATACTGTGAACAACGATCAGAAACCTGCCAATATCGCAGATGGGTGGAGAAAACTATTTTCAAGAAGTACCGAGCACGTGTCAGCGATGTTTTTGTTGTAGAACGTGAGACCTTTTACGTTGTCGAGCTCTCTGAGTAATGAATCGGTTCTCCTCAAATTGCTGCATCATTTATATTTGTTTTCACATTTTTGCGGTCGTTGTTTTTGCAATAAATAGTTTGGGAACTTTATTTTTCTTCATTCTTCTAAACAAAAATTACCTGACGCTCAGCTTTATGTTGGATTTGTTTTCCTACAGGAACAATAGGCATGGAGTATTGTTGATATCACGTATCACTAAGAATATAAATGGCCAGATCCAGGTCAAATTTCAACAACGATGTACTTTCGTCTCGCCTATCAGCAAATTAAAGATATAACGAATGCTATGTTCAACAGATGGTGTCGGCGAATTCCAACTGTTTGATAGGGAATGCGCTCTGATCCTACACCCCAACATGAATGTCCAAATATCAAAAAAATGGGGTCGCAAGGGACAGAAGAAACTCGGACTAAGGTGATGTAAATAAATCAACCTCAGATGAAGTTTTAAACTGCAGCACAGTTTGAGAATAAATTACATTAATTCAGATTAATTTTATTAATGTTTCGGTCACAAATATAGTGATATTTGTGAGGATACAAATAATCACATGTCACTGGTTTGTAAAAATACATTACATATAAAAAAAGAAGAAAATTTAATGCAAATAAAATCCTTATGATATAAAAAAGAACATTAAAAAAAAATATATATATATATATATATATATATATATATATATATATATATATATATATATATATATATATATATATATATACACATCATGTGAATATACTAGCATACTATTTTTCCCCAGTTGGATCCTGGACAGGTGCATACATCTGTGGTTGTCACTCCTCTAAAAGCCTTGATGGGTGATTGAGTGAATTTTCTGAGTTATGGCTTAAAATAAGTGTCCACAACAGAAGAAACATCAACAAGATGTATGTATATATATATATATATATATATATATATATATATATATATATATATATATATATATATATATATATATATATATATATATATATATTTGCGTAGAATTTGGGGCGTTTGTGTTGTTTTTTATATCACAAATATATATATAAGTTTAGAGATATGTATACATTAACATAAAAAGATTGCTTACGTAAATCATCCAATAAAAGTTCTCCATCAGGGATGGGAAACAATATTACTGCAATATCGTCTGTTTCTTCTGAATTTCTTCCTGCTATGTGGCCAAAAGAAATAATAATAATAATAATAATAATAATAATAATAATAATAATAATAATATGAAGTAATCAACAGTGCATGACTGAAAAGTAAAAGAGATATCTAACGATAAGTCAAGAAGTCTCCATATGAATCAAAAACGTTTGGCATGTCGTCTAGTTCAAGACCATAAACATTTTATTTTAATTTCTTTTATGCAAGAAGGATAAAAACATAAGCCTAAGAATATTCACAAAACTTAATATCAGTTTATGTTTTCTTTCTCAAAGCTGACACTGAAAATACATAAGTCATTGATGCAACGGTATTAAGTTTATCACGATTGTAAGTACAAAAGCTGTATGCAAGTTTATACAATTACAAGCATTGTTGAACAGATAGTTTTCCATTGCCCATGGTAATGATAATTATTGTATTACATGCTGTATGTAGATCCAATATTGAGGCGGATTTTACAAAGCACCAGTACAGTACATATTTCTCAGTCATCAAAAAAATAAAACTATTCTATTTTCTTCCATTCAGAATAAAATGTTTTTGAATGGAGTATGTAATGTACTGTGTTTGGTCACAACTAATAACAGTAAAATGGTCATAACGTCATTCTGCAGCATCGCAAGGGCTCACATAAGATGTAAAAACAAAAAAAAACAAAAACAAATCCTAAAATTACAGTAAAATAAAATGAAATAATACACAGTATGTATGTATGTATGTATGTATGTATGTATGTATGTATGTATGTACGTACGTGTGTTTGTATGCTTTAATCAGATAGAGAGAGAGAGGGGGGGGGGTACTAACATGATTGTTTATAACCGAGAACAACTTTGTTATAACTGTGCTGTAGATTTTCTCCCACTTTCTTGCTAACATAGAGACCATTGTAATTGGGTTCATACTCACAAATAAATAAGCCGAGAGGTTATCAGAAAGATGAATTGTTCTTTAAAATGTATTACTGCGCAAGGGATGTTAATTCGCTTTACTTGTGAAATAATAGAAAGTTCTACATGCACACTTTTGAACAAAATGTGTACATGTACAAATCTCTATTACTATAACATGCGATCCATCACGTATAAAATGTGTACATGTACAAATTCATGTTACTTTGATGTTGTATTCTGGCGGCCGCTATCGGCCATCGTGGATGTAGGGTCAGAGCGCATTCCTTATCAAAAAGTTGGGTTTCGCCAACACCAGATGGTGTCGGGTAGCAACATATTTGCCGGCCCAGCAAACTTAAACGATCCTTCATCGAGATATACCTGAATGACATCGATAGGAATATGATTTATTTTCTTTAAAAATCGTGAACATTGCATTCGTTATATCTTTAATCTGCTGATAGACGAGACGAAAGCACATCTTTGCTGAAATTTGAACTGGATCTGGCCATTTCTATTCTTAGTCACGTGACCGTACAAATCTCGAAGCCTACATGTCAATGACATCAGAGGTCATACTGTCACTTGCTATCGACAATAAACAAAGTTGTTGTACATAGAATTTGGACATATTATCAAGTAGCCACTTATTTATTTATTTTTTAAAATATAATGCACACTTAATTCTAAACATATTGATACTGTGAACAACGATCAGAAACCTGCCAATATCGCAGATGGGTGGAGAAAACTATTTTCAAGAAGTACCGAGCACGTGTCAGCGATGTTTTTGTTGTAGAACGTGAGACCTTTTACGTTGTCGAGCTCTCTGAGTAATGAATCGGTTCTCCTCAAATTGCTGCATCATTTATATTTGTTTTCACATTTTTGCGGTCGTTGTTTTTGCAATAAATAGTTTGGGAACTTTATTTTTCTTCATTCTTCTAAACAAAAATTACCTGACGCTCAGCTTTATGTTGGATTTGTTTTCCTACAGGAACAATAGGCATGGAGTATTGTTGATATCACGTATCACTAAGAATATAAATGGCCAGATCCAGGTCAAATTTCAACAACGATGTACTTTCGTCTCGCCTATCAGCAAATTAAAGATATAACGAATGCTATGTTCAACAGATGGTGTCGGCGAATTCCAACTGTTTGATAGGGAATGCGCTCTGATCCTACACCCCAACATGAATGTCCAAATATCAAAAAAATGGGGTCGCAAGGGACAGAAGAAACTCGGACTAAGGTGATGTAAATAAATCAACCTCAGATGAAGTTTTAAACTGCAGCACAGTTTGAGAATAAATTACATTAATTCAGATTAATTTTATTAATGTTTCGGTCACAAATATAGTGATATTTGTGAGGATACAAATAATCACATGTCACTGGTTTGTAAAAATACATTACATATCAAAAAAGAAGAAAATTTAATGCAAATAAAATCCTTATGATATAAAAAAGAACATTAAAAAAAAAATATATATATATATATATATATATATATATATATATATATATATATATATATATATATATATATATATATATACACATCATGTGAATATACTAGCATACTATTTTTCCCCAGTTGGATCCTGGACAGGTGCATACATCTGTGGTTGTCACTCCTCTAAAAGCCTTGATGGGTGATTGAGTGAATTTTCTGAGTTATGGCTTAAAATAAGTGTCCATAACAGAAGAAACATCAACAAGATGTATGTATATATATATATATATATATATATATATATATATATATATATATATATATATATATATATATATATGTGTGTGTGTGTGTGTGTGTCTGCTACATGACACAAACACCAAGTGTCGTACAACTTTGTCTCAAACAAAAGTAAAAACTATATAAAACCCAAAACCAAGGTTACTTTCATAACCAAGCCCAGCTACCGTATATACTTGCTTATAAGTCAAGTCAACAGCACTCAGTGAAGCTCATGATCTTCCATAGAATAATGTGCCTGCAGATTAGGATTTATGTTGCTTGCTCTACTATTCCCTCTTAACAAATGGCGCAGACCGACTATCCGATTGCAGATCAAGCAAGCAAACTACCAAGCAAACTGTCTGTTCTACTCTGCTGTTGTTTTAGTAAGGGTTAGAGATAAGTGATTTCAATTAATTTCACATTTGTGCCTTATCAAAGGTATAATCTGGTGGTGCATGCTGGTTCTGACAATATAAACAAAAGATCCCTGCCTGTTGACAGTATCTGATATCAAATATCCGGAATGCTGTTATTAATGTTTTAGGCAGCTGTCATTTGTAACAGGGAATTATAAAATAATATATTTTTATATATATATATATATATATATATATATATATATATATATATATATATATATATATATATATATATATATATATATATTTGCGCAGAATTTGGGGCGTTTGTGTTGTTTTTTATATCACAATTATATATATAATTTTAGAGATATGTTTACATTAACATAAAAAGATTGCTTACGTAAATCATCCAATAAAAGTTCTCCATCAGGGATGGGAAACAATATTACTGCAATATCGTCTGTTTCTACTGAATTTCTTCCTGCTATGTGGCCAAAAGAAATAATAATAATAATAATAATAATAATAATAATAATAATAATAATATGAAGCAATCAACAGTGCATGACTCAAAAGTCAAAGAGATATCTAACGATAAGTCAAGAAGTCTCCATATGAATCAAAAACGTTTGGCATGTCGTCTAGTTCAAGACCATAAACATTTTATTTTAATTTATTTTATGCAAGAAGAATAAAAACGTAAGCCTAAGAATATTCACAAAACTTAATATCAGTTTATGTTTTCCTTATCAAAGCTGACACTGAAAAGACATAAGTCATTGATG
>JAQISU010000090.1:8382500-8555000 GCA_029339505.1 Unio delphinus | reverse complement strand
GTGTGCTACATGACACAAACACCAAGTGTCCTACAACTTTGTCTCAAACAAAAGTAAAAATATATAAAACCATAACCAAGGTTACTTTCATAACCAAGCCCAGCTCCCGTATATACTTGCTTAGAAGTCAAGTCAACAGCATTCATTGAAGCTCATGATCTTCCATAGCATAATGTGCATGCAGATTAGGATTTATGTTGCTTTTTCTACTATTTTCTCTTAACAAATGGCGCAGACCCACTATCCGATGGCAGATCTGGGTCAGTGCAAATTGCAGTTTAGCTCATCTTATTGGTTGTATTGACAGTACCAAGCAAACTGTCTGTTCTACTCTGCTGTTGTTTTAGTAAGGGTTAGAGATAAGTAGGGGGTGCAACGTCTGGGCCTGACGTCCCGCTTGCCAAAGGGAAGTGAAGCGTCTCTCATATCCTCTCCTTTCCAGGTGTAGTGATCGCTGCAGGACCACTGTCTATCTCTGATGGACAGGAGGTTACTTGCATATAGCCTCTCCTACACTATTGTGTCCACAACAGCACCTTCACGCGGGGCCCCTTGTTTTCACAGAGCCTGTTGTGTGGCGCGACCGAAAACTCGGCGGTATAACTGGGAGGGCAGACTGGGCTCACTAGACTTGGCAGGCAGCCAGTCTAAGAGAAGGAAAACTCTGACTCCAAACCCGGGTAGATGAAGCTCGTTAGCCTCGTCAAGGCAATTCTTCTAGGAGAAGAAAACTCTGATTGAAAACCAATGGTTCCACTGCCTTGTGGATATCTTCGGGAGAAGGAAAGGCTACGGGAGTAAACCCAGACAGAAAATCCGGAGTGGAGCCCCTAAGGCGGCTGGATGTCAACTACGACTTCCTTCCGGCAGCTCCTGCATCCAAACTGATGCCAAATGTCATGCTCAGCATTCCTTTGGATCCAACCAGCAAGGACGAGAGGGGGATCCTGAAGCCTGGGCAACCCAGGATCTCCATATTCCACGCCCAGGCTTGCGCCCTGGAGAGGTCACTCCAGTCTCGCTACTAAGTGAGGAAACAACACGGAAGCTGACAGTTTACGGGTTATAAGTCCCACCCGATTGGCGTAGGGAAGGGGCGCCACGGGTCAGCTTTGACGGTGGGAGGGATCATCGTGTCCCACTGGCCAACTACCGCCCGCCTCAAGCCGGGCAGCCCCCGGTCAATAAGGTGTTGACCCGCCGTCGTCTGCCTGCTCGAGTGGGTGTCTGGAGCTTAGTGTGTTGTTTAACATGACAAGCAGACGAAAATTCCACACCAGACAAAAAGAAAAAGAAACGAATAAAGAAGACTCAAGCTCATCGATTTGCAAGCTGAAATGTGCACTCCGATGACCTCAGAGAAGTGGATGACACCAGGAAAACGGCCATCATCGATAGAGAACTCACCAAGCTAAATATCAGTATAGCTGCCCTCCAGGAAACTAGACTGGCCTCTAATGGCAACCTCAGAGAGGAAAACTACACTTTCTTCTGGAAGGGTCATGAACCTGAGGAGCCCCGTCAGCACGGAGTGGGCTTCGCCATCAAAAACAATCTTCTGGGCTTGGTTGAACCTCCCGCAGGGGGCACTGAGCGTCTCTTGTCCATCCGCCTCACCACTACTGCAGGTCCTGTCAACATCATCAGTGTCCACGCTCCCACCCTCTCGTCTTCAGAAGACACCAAGGATCAGTTCTATGGGCAGCTGGATGAACAGATTAAAAGATGCCCCAAACACGAATCACTTTTTCTCCTTGGCGACTTCAATGCCAGAATAGGTGAGGATCACGAATCATGGCCTACCTGCCTCGGTTATCATGGTACCGGAAAGATCAACGAAAACGGTCAGAGACTGCTGGAGCTGTGCACCTACCATGGCCTGTGCATAACAAACACTTTTTTCAAGGGTAAGCCACAACACAAAGTGTCATGGAAACACCCCAGGTCCCATCACTGGCACCAACTTGACTTGGTCATCACCAGGCGCTCTGCCCTTAACATCGTTTCTCCACCAGAACCTACCACAGTGCAGACTGCGACTCTGACCATGCCCTCGTGAGCAGCAGGGTGAGACTACAGCTAAAGACACTACACCGTTCAAAACCAAAAGGACACCCACGCATAAACGCCGCACAGATGTCGGTCCCTTCCAAGGTACAGGAGTATTTGTGTCCGCCCTGGACAAGGCTCTCAAAGACCTGCCAGAGCACGACGCCACAGCCAAGTGGAACGCCATGAAGGGTACCATCTAAAAAACAGCCATGTCCACGTTTGGCAAAAAGGAAAGACCCAGTCAGGACTGGTTCAACACACACCTGACAAGGATGGAACCACTAATCGAGGAAAAAACGAAAAGCCTTTATAGCGTACAAAAAATGCCCCAATGAACGGACGCATGCTGCTCTTAAACATGCTCGAAGCAACACCCAACGCATCGCTAGACAGTGCGCGAACGAGTACTGGCAACAACTGTGTGAAGGAATCCAGCGCAGTGCCGAGACCGGAAACATCAAAGGTATGTACAGTGGCATCAAGAAGGCTCTAGGCCCTACAGTGAAAGGGTTCTCTCCCCTGAAATCCATGATGGGAGAGAAGATCACAGACCGTGGGCAACAGATGGCCAGATGGGTGGAACACTACTCAGAGCTATACTCCCGTGAAACGGTAGTTACTGAAGCAGCCCTCAGCAGCATAAACGATCTTCCCATCATGGAGGAGCTCGACGAAGTGCCAAACTTAGAAGAGTTCAGCAAAGCAATTGACTCCCTCCCAAACGGCAAAGCACCAGGTAGTGACAGCATCCCGCCTCAAGCTATCAAATGTGGGAAACCAACACTGCTCCAACCACTGCACGAACTACTTTGCCTCTGCTGGGAGGAAGGAGCAGTCCCCCAAGACATGCGTGATGCCATAATTGTGACCCTTTACAAAAAACAAGGGCGACCGTAGTGACTGAAATAATTACAGAGGGATCTCGCTTCTGAGCATCGTTGGTAAAGTGTATGCCCGCATCATACCAAACAGGCTGCAGTTGCTGGCAGACCGTGTGCACCCAGAATCCCAGTGCGGCTTCAGAGCAGTCAGATCGACAACAGACATGATCTTCACTTTACGACAACTCCAAGAGAAGAGCAGAGAGCAAGGTCAACCACTCTACATGATGTTCATCGACCTCACCAAGGCCTTTGACTTAGTCAGCAGAAAGGGTCTTTTTGAAGTTCTCAGTAAGATCGGTTGCCCTTCAAGACTCCGCAGCATGATAATCTCTTTCCATACAGATATGAAGGGAACAGTCCTGTATGATGGATCTTTCTCAACCTCCTTCCCAGTTAACATCGGTGTGAAGCAGGGCTGCGTTCTGGCACCAACCCAATTCGGGATCTTCTTCTCCTTGCTTCTGTCCTACGCCTTTGACTCGTCCACTGATGGCATATACATACACACCAGGTCCGATGGGAGGCTGTTAAACCTCGCACGACTGCGTTCAAAGACAAAATTGAGGGCTGTGCTCATCAGGGAGATGCTTTTTGGAGATGACGCGGCTCTTGTGGCACACACTGAGGAAGCTCTTCAGAGACTGGGAGACCGTTTTGCTGATCCCTGCATGCAGTTTAGACTCAACATCAGCTTGGAAAAGACAAAGGTCTGCGTGCAAGATACCACCATTGCCCCTACAATCAAAATCAACGGTGTCACCTTGGAAGCAGTCAACAACTTTACCTACCTGGGGTCAACCATCAGCAACAGTCTATCGCTCGATAAGGAGCTGGACACAAGGCTAGGAAAGGCAAACACCATCATGTCACGAATGACCAAGAGGGTGTGGGAAAACAACTCGCTGACAGTGCAAACCAAAGTCAAAGTTTACCAAGCCTGCATTCTCAGCACCCTTCTATATGGAAGTGAGACCTGGAATACCTACATGAGGCAAGAGCGCCGGCTCAACTCCTTCCATATACGGTGCCTTAAACACAACTTGAAAACCAGCTGGCAAGACCGTGTCCCAAACAGCGAAATCCTGCAGTGTGCAAACACCCACAGCATGTTCTCCCTTCTGAGCAAACGTCGCCTTCGATGGCTGGGACACGTCCGACGCATGGAGGATGGGAGGCTGCCAAATGACATCCTATATGGACAGCTGGCCACTGGCACAAGAAGAGTCGGCCGCCCCTCACTCCGTTTGAAGGATGCATGCAAGAGGGACCTGAAGGCATGTGACATCGCACCTGATAGCTGGGAACTGCTGGCCGAGGACCGAGACACCTGGAGACTGACAGTAAGTAAAGGTATCTCAGTCGATGATACGAGGAGAGGTCAGTTGGCAGCAGAGAAACGTGTCAGAAAGGGCCACATGACAGCAACCACAGCAACTCGGGCTTCCCAGCATGTCTGCACAAACTGCAAGAAGGACTGCCACTCGCGCATAGGTCTCCACAGCCACAACAGACGATTCCAACAGCCCAGAGACAGACGACACCCCAAGGGCGCTATCCGCACGGTCTCCCGAGACTAAGGCGCCAATGATATGATGAGAGATAAGTGATGTCAATGAATTTCACAGTTGTGCCTTATCAAAGGAAAAATCTGGTGGTCCAGGCTGGCCCTGGCAAGATAAACAACAGAACCCTGCCTGTTGACAGTATCTGGTATCAAATATCCAGAATGCTGTTATTAATGTTTAAGGCAGCTGTCATTTGTAACAGGGAATTATAAAATTATATATATATATATATATATATATATATATATATATATATATATATATATATATATATATATATATATATATATATATATATATATATATATATATATATACATATTGTCAAGTGCCAAATTTTTCGCCAGTGAAATTCATTAATTAATTCTTAGTCTAGCCGACAATTAACTATCTTGGAGTAGAGTTTGGACGAAGGAATGTTGGCTTAACTCGGTCATGCTGTTAGAATGTTTATAGTGAAAACGGCCTGGGTGTTTGACACGCTTAAAAGACGAATTTCTCATGTAGAAGCTGTCAAAGTGATTTGAAACAAATGGTAGGGTGATATTTCGAAACAGGTGGAATTTTTTGGCATCTTGATAGACGGTTTTCCAAATGTCTGTAGGGATAGCATTTATTCCGATTGGTCAAATCTGAAATCAGAGGGGTGGGTCGATTTCTAATGTTGAAGGGATATATACTACGAGTCAAATGATTTTTAACCAGTCTAAAAATTTCTCTGCAAGAGAGAACCGAAGGTAGAAGTAATTACCAGGACTCCGAGCGTTCTTTGAAAGACAGACGTTCGTTAAATAATTGTGGTTCCAGATTAAACTGAATGTGGAACGATTGTAAGACGCCAAAAACACAAGGAGAATAGTTCGTTTTGAAGATCGAGTAAGAAATAGCTAGGAAGTCGAAGTTCAGAGACGGAAAAAGAAGTTGGAAGTCAGAGTTGTGAAAATCCCACGTACAACCAAAGGGCAAGCTCAAGTCGTGACGAACGCAAAAGAAAAACCAGTCGTCGAACAAGGTCATTGTGAATTTCCCAAGCAGTCCGATGTTAATGAACACTCGATTTCGTGATAAAATTTACTATCCGTATTAACGGCTAAATTCATCTATTTTTATTAGTGTTTGGATTTTAATGAATGTATCCATTATTTTAATGCTTCAGGTTATGTATTTCTGAACTAAGTGTATTCAGAAGGAAAGAAATTGTAATTTACAGTGTCACTCTTCTCTTGATTGTATTTTAATTAAATTCTTATCTTTATCTTACGCTGGCTCATGTGTTGTCTTTGTTCAAGATACCATTTTCAGAAAACAATATCCATTTTAACCGGGCAAATTACACCGTAGAGGTCATCCTCTGGATAACGAGAATTAGCGGTAGGCGGAGCAGCAGAAAGGGTGAACAGACCACCCTTTTCTGACAAAAAATTGATTAAATTCTCAAAACGGAAAATTGAGCCTTCCTACGAAATCTCATATTTTAACCCAAAAAAAATAAGTCTCCATTTAGCAAACGGAGACTTTACGATTTTTTAATCAATTTTGGTCGCAACGATGTGGTCATCACACCCTCTCTGCTGCTACAAGTTAACAAAAATAATAAATGATTTCAACCGAATATTTGATCGAGTCCGATACGATATCGTGTCCGAGGATCATGTAAATTTATTGTTATAAATCCGTGCGAGGTCGACTGAGCGTTACTAAAGAAATTTTTAAATTGATTGAAGTCCATATCGGAACACCATGTCTGCCAAATATTTCGTAACGTATGTGTATCAACGCCGTTAAACACAGCAAGAATATTACAGTTATCTCTGATCACTTTTGGAATCTGAGTGTAGCGTTGAGTGACATATATCACGTCGGTGTTTTTATGCCTGCCTCGGGAAAATATTCTAGCTGGGTTTTTTTGATTGTCTAACATCACATCGTCGTATACGACTAAATTGTTAATGCTCCCATCAAGGTCATCCACGGATGGCGCCTCGTCGATATCAGTTATAAAATCAATGGCGTTCTCACCCTTAATTTCTGATGCATTCTCGTTAAAATCCTTTAACACTTCATAGCATCGTTGATCATCTACGCTAGGAGCAACTAAATACAACTTATCCCACTTCATCCATCTCACTATTAAATTGAGCAACAATTGCGTCTTGCCGGATCCAGATGGCCCGATTATAATTGCGCGGATAGAGTTTGGTAGCGCTGCATGATGCTTAACTGGTTCTTTTGTTTTAGTCGCTGAAAAATCAATTATATCCATATCTCTATACATAAATTATGGATCTATATTGTGTGAAGTGTAAAACGCGTACTAGCACAAATGATGTGACGACGGTTACAACTAAAAATAACAGATCAGCACTTACTGGTAGATGTGCAACATGTGGTACAAAAAAATTTAGATTTATTTCTATGAAATCCGGAGATGTTTTAAAAAAAACGAGGAGGTGATATCGCAGCCAAATTGGCAAAGCTCCCTGGAACCCCATGGGCAAAGTACCCCGGAGAAAAGCACCTTCCAGGATATAGCTACTGTGGCCCCGGAACACGATTAGATATCAGACTTGATGATCAAAATCTGCCCCGATCCCGGCGAGTATCCGATAAATGCTATTGATAAGGCGTGTCATGCTCATGATGTTGCATATAAAAGCAGCAATCTGCAAAACAGGCATCTCGCGGATGTGAAATTAATTCATGCGTTAAATGCTGTTCCTGATAAATCTTTGAAAGAAAAATTGGCTTCGTGGTTGGTAAAATCGGCTATGAAAGGCAAATTGATGTTAGGTGCCGGTAATTAATAATATGGAATCTATTTATTATTCTCCGAGAGGATACTGGAAGGGTAAAGCAGCAATCAGTAAACTAGCCAACGCCGCAAAAGTGAAAAAGGCTACTGCGGCTAATTAGTTATCCAAACAGGCTATATGGCAAATTTATCTACCGCGTCCTAAACAAATCAATTTCTCGCATTTTGATGTTACTGTACCCAATGAAGTTCATCAAGCTGATTTATTGTTTTTACTACATGACAACGGTTACAAATACGCGCTAACCGTAGTTGACGTTGCGAGTCGATACAAACAAGCAGAACCGCTAAAAACAAAATCATCACCTGAAGTTGCTTCTGCATTTGAAAAGATTTATCGACGAGGCCCACTACGCTGGCCAAATCTATTACAAGTCGATCCTGGCAAGGAATTTCAAGGCGATGTTTTATCAGCGATGAAAGATCACAATGTCACCATCAGACGAGGGCATACTGCACTACATCGCGATCAGGCAATTGTTGAACGATTTAATCGGACTCTTGCTGAGCGGTTATTTGGATATCAATACGCAAAACAATTCATCCAAGAAAAGAGATCCCGTGAATGGGTCAAAAGGTTACCAGCTGTGATTACCGCAATGAATAATGAGATTACTAGAACAATCAACATGAAACCTATCAACGCGATTAAAAAGAAGTCTATACCTAAAATGGAAATTCGAAGAATTTCACAAAAAGATTATAGCGTTTCCCAACTAATTCTTGGTAGTAATGTCACTGTTAGGTATTTATACGAACCAGGAGAGCTTGAAGGTGGCAGAAAAAGGGCTACTGATCCTATTTGGAGTGTTTCTGCACACAAGATATCTACTATAACACGATCAACTGGTAGACCTACAATCTATAAATTACAAGTGATTCCTGACGATACTCAATTACAAGTGATTCCTGACGATACTCAATTACCACTGCGGGGTCTTAACTAGCGCCGTTGCGTCTGTTGCACTCAAGACAAGTCAACATCACATTGTTTCTGACATGACCGAGACTGTTATTTTTTCTGTCTACGGTAAATTGGCGAGGATCTTTATCAGAATACTGACAACGCATTATACAATTGCAACTTGCGCAGTGATTATTCTGTTGTTGCTTCAGCGTAATTAATAATTCAGCATCAATGTCAAATTCTCGTTGTTTTTTTTGTCTTATTGTTTGTAACCGGAGAGTTTTTTAACAATAATTTTAACATCAACGATGCTAGCGTCATCCATTGGGGTGTCATCATCGAAAACAATTCTTCGAAGTTGATTTATTCTTCGTACTCTGGATACTGCAAGATAGACTAAATTCGACCATTCGATGTGATTATCCACCATCCAAACAATTGTATCTGATATAGTCAATCCCTGTGAAGAATGTATTGTTGCTGCGTAACCTAGCGTCCACGGGGAATTATTAGCACGCAATGCATCTTCAACGACGCTGATATCAACCAGCACAATATCATTTAACACTAAATTCTGTCTTTGAAATCCTTCGGATTTTGGTCTTGGAATATCAACTTCTATATTCTGTTTTCGTGTATCCGAAGGTCTATAACACAACGGTACTGGGAGTGTTGCAAATTTTTCTTTATACAATTCAAATAACTTCATCTGAAGTGTGTCTCTGACTTTTTTTCTACTTGCAATTATTAAATCATTTGGTCTCCACGTTTCCCAAAAATCATTCATGGGAGTTTCTGAAATTATTTCACGCGCAATTTCACATTGGATTTTATCCGGCTGTAATCTAATTAGCGCTTTGAATTCTCGTAATTGTTCATCAAGTGATCTATAATCAGTGGTAATTTCTTCATAATAGTCTACAAAACCCTTTAGCCATTCATGTGGGGATGCACCGATAAATGGTGGTGGTTGGCCGTGATCACCGCACATGACGACTTTTGTATTTTTCAATAACAACCACTCAAGAAATGTTTGTAATATTTTCAACGATACTGTGCATATTTCATCAAAAATTATGATTTCAGGAATGAATTTATCACCCATTCGATCAGGGGTCCATTCATCGCATTTCCATCGAAAGAAACTATGATAAGTACAGGCATTTACTCCTCGTTGTTTCATCTCTCTGGCGAGTCTGTGAGTAGGTGTTAGGACAATCATGTTTGATTTTGAAACGCTAGCGTTTCTATGATATAATTCAATTGCACGAGTTGTCTTTCCTGACCCACCACAACCGTTTAAATAAACTGTCTTGTATCTACATATTGGATCAGATACCGGTGGTGCATTAGAAAATTCGGATTGAATCTCATCACACTTTAAGTACTTTTCATCCATGGTAACATCTGCCGATTCACATTACTCATGTAGCGTCTCCTTTTTAAATCTCCACCATCCCCAATTTGCATCCGGATCTGTGAATTTAGCTACATCTGATTTGTATTTCTCGTGGATATACATAGAATCAGTGGCTACTCTAACTGCGGTATTAGGAAATCTATTTATCATCGAAAATAAATTGATAGAAGCATAAGCTAGCATAGAACTTCTCAAATGCGTATATTGTTTAATATATCCATCACAATAGGTAACAATTGTACCTAATCGTCTTCCATCGGATAGGAAAGCGTCTTTACGATTTACAAGTTTTCCCTGTTTCGTTAAATCTGTTACAATAAAATTGTATTCAGCGATGTCTATGATCAACCGCGAAGAATATTTTGCATTGTCGTATCTACCACCCTGGGTAAATTTACCGATTATTCTTCGTCCAAAATCTTTTGCTTGTTCTTTTTTAATTACAAATTACTTCTTAGACCAATTCATGATTTGTTCTTCATTGAAATTTGGAAACTGTTTTCGCTGTTCGCTAATTATACGATCAAGATCGGGTTGTGGTAGCCAAACTTCTTTCTGAGCTTGATAGCATATAATAGCTTCGGAAACAATCAACGATATTAGCATACCACAATCAATCATATATCGTAGTAACACTGTTGGCATCCAGGCCTTTTCAGATATATGTCTACCAAGCCAAACATAACTACACGGATGTAACCCTGTAGCGAGTTCAAATGATATCACACGAGCAAATCCGGTTAAATCAAAATCAGGTAATGGCCCATTAATCGCAACACGAGTCATTTCATGTGTTGGGTGTCCAAATCGTTTAAAATAGTTACTACATTCTCCATACCCGAGGAAACTTCCAAGATAACACGCGGATATATCAACTGAAATCATACCGCCAGGAGGGTATTTTGTTTTCCACAGTCCTCCATGACCAAATTTGACGCAACTCAATTTAACGTTCTCGAGAAAATCACTTTGTGTTGGACGCCATGAGTTTTTTTCTCTTGCGAAGTGAGCTACCACTGATGGAATTGTGAAGCTATCCGCGAGTAGTTTTTCATGGAATGAAATCTCTTTTGGATTTTCCGATGAAAATGGAAATTGCAAGGCAAATTCACTAGCGATTTTTCTCATTCTGTTATCTAATTCTTCAACGCGATATAATTCACCATTTGGTCTTACAAATTGATCAAATCCTATTTCGGGATCTTCATCACTTCTAAGTAACCACACTGACACAGGATCATCCTTACACAGCGTGTGAATAGCATCGAATAATTTCTCATTATAAAAAAACATCCCCGACGAATTCCTTAGGGATATATCTCACGGTTCTATCTCGTGGAAATATTGTTACTGCAGCCATCCACGCGTGTTTGTTATGATCAATAATTTTAATTGGAGCTCCTCGCGATTGATATTTCGGTTCGTATAATACTTCTCCGGTTATTGTCGTTACTGATATTGGGAATTTTAATGATGCTTCTAATTTAGCTATATCAGAAATCTTTGCACCGTGCTGTTTCACTGTCAGTTCCCATTCGGTTATTTTCCTACGTCGCAGATCAGTTAGTTTATTTCCTCGGGATGCATTTGTGAAGTGTTCCATTACCCGTGTTGCTACACAATTCAGTGAACTAGAATATTTCATAGGTTCTAGTTTTGCAATATCGGGTTTATCATTTAACGGATATATCCCATAAACAATTGCTGTTACAGGATAAGATCTCTCGTAGTATGGTTTGTCAATTCCAGTTAGAATTCCTGGTTTGGAATCTCTACTTACAATGACAGTTTTTTATCCTTGAGGATTGGTTCAAATTTATCCTTGATAATCCATTTGTCTTCGACTTCGATAATGATTTTTTTTCTGAAAAAATACTTCTGTTGGGAATTGCTTTGCAATTTACCCTTGAATTTCCAGCCAAGATGTGAAATTATCCCAGCTGCTCTTTCATCGTTCATAGTAGCATCGATGTTGGGTACATTGACATCTTCATCAATAATTCGAAATGTCGACCAACAGTATGCTGCACCGTCTCGGTAGAATTCATTAAAACACTCCCTGATTTTACTTAGTATAGTTCTATCACCGATTAGACGTTTTGGTGTATCAGAGACTCTAACGAGATTAAAATTAGCATTTTTCCAAGGCTTAATTTTCGATAATCTCTTGAACTCCTTATCGAGATTGAATTTAGTATTTTTCCAGGGCTTAATTTTCGATAATCTCTTGAACTCCTTATCGAGATTGAATTTAGCATTTTTCCAGGGCTTAATTTTCGATAATCTTTGGAATTCTTTCATGGTATAATCAATGAATGTAGTATTTTTCCAAGGCTTAATTTTCGATAATCTCTTGAACTCCTCCATGTTATAATTAAAACAAGTATTTAAATAGGAAAATATAGTATAATGAATCACTGCAAGTGGCTAATGATTGGATCAACAACCCGGTGTAACAAATCATGCAGAAGCGAATTCTGTGGGTATCATTTACAAAGCGTTCGCAACGGTTCTTTCGGTCCTCTCCCATGCCTCCAATATGGGGTGGGCGTTAGAGGAAAATCACAATTATGTCTCAGTTGCGGCGGCAAACGATACAGGGAACTAAAACGCTATTATGACAAACGAATAAAAAAAATACCATCATTGACCCTAACGATGACAAAATCATAAAAAACCCTCAATATTATATCAAGAGGTTTATAATTAAGGCAGATATCAATTAGACAAATAGTATTATTATACAAATGAGCCAAGATTTCAGACCCCATCCAGTGCTTGTTAATTACGAAGCCTCCTGTGATGGTGTTGTCAGGCACCGCAGACTAAAAAAACTGGTTGGATTTCTGAATAATATGGGATATTTGCTGTTTAGTGTTAGAAATAAAAAATATCTCTGTCATAGAATTATTTTTGAATGTTATAACGGATTGATTAAAGATGGCTTTGTGATTGATCACATAAATGGCGTGAAGACTGATAATTGTCTTGAGAATCTTCAATCCATCTCGCAGCGCGATAACCTTTTAAAAAGCAACGCTGGTAGGCACTCAAAACGCCCTAGGGGGGTCAAATCGTTTGATTTAGAAACCAAAGAGGAGAAAATATTTCAATCAGTAAATGAAGCTAGTAGATACTTTGACATTTGTAGGTCTTCAATACGATTTGTTGCAGAAGATATTACTAAATTAACTCTGTCGAAAAATAATTGTCATAAAATAAAATTCGTATACACCTGAAACGATTCAAGGGAGATAATCCTTATGGATAAATCCTCCGCAACTCACACTCTACTCACTAAGTTCCCTTGTATTATGACGTCAAAGGAATTGTGCCGTCTGCTATTACCTGTATACCTTGACTTGGCGCGCACACGTGACTGTAATGGAGTATAATACATAGTTCCGGTATGTATTTTTATCAACTTTAACAATTTCTAAAACCTTTTATTGTCGCTTGGCCAAAACTGCAATTTAAACAGTTGTATTTATTTACACCATCTATAATACACTTTTAGTACAAACGGTTCTTTATAATCCAGCGTATTACCTATGTTCGCTCAGCCGAAACGAGCATGAGAAACACTAGTGTTTTCTATTCATTGAAGTAGGTGGGTGTGGTTAAAATTCCTCTGTATACAGCTCTTTGTGATTTAATCGATAATGCATTTTGTCTAGAGAATTAGAACAGGGAGAATATACGCTGTTATTTAACAACTGTATTATTTTGTTTAGTGTTTCATTTAAAATATTTGTCTGTTTTAAATGTTGTGAAACAGTATTAATAAGTAATTCAAGGAAATAAAATAACACACCCGTGAATCAACGCTGCTGTATTAGTCACCTTATATATGTTATGATTCGTAATAAGCTTGGGGCTTTCGAGAGCCAATCGACCAATCAAAACTAACCAACGCCATTAACACGGGCGTGTGGTTGTCTTTTGTCAATCATGCAACCGGGTTAATTTAGTTTGGTTGCTTTTGATTGGTTGGATTGGCCGTAGAAAATCTGCCCCGTCATTTCATGTTTGTGCCGTCACCACATCATTACATCACAAATTTCATCATCGTTTCATTGTATATACCATCCTTATATGGAATTGTGCCATCCCCACATCATTACATCACAAATTCCATCATCGTTTCATTGTAAATATCCATCCCTAATTAACCTAATTAAGTATATGTAGTGCCGTCCCCCAACTTTGGGCTTACTTGGATGTGAAGGCAACCAAGGAGTTCCAAAGATGTGTTGTCGTATATGTAACCTCTGGGTCTTTCTGACGTCATAAGGCGCCAGCGGGATTGCCAAATGAGGTTTTCCTTAATTAACTTAATTAAGCACATGTAGTGATTGTCCCCCAAGCATATCTTCTGGGCGGTCTAAGATGGTGTTTGCCACGTTAGGCCTCCCGCCGGAGATGTATGTTTCGGGTTACCTCGGGCTTACTTGGATGCGAAGGCACCCAAGGAGTTCCAAAGATGCGTGTTGTGCTGTCCTTAATTAAGTAAATAAAGTAACCTCTGGGTCTCTCTGACGTCATAAGGCGCCAGCGGGATTGCCAAATGAGTGTTATTTTTTTTAATAATTAGAGGTAAAATGTATTATATTTATATTTTTATAAAAATATGGATATCAAAGATGTAAATTCTATAATTGCTGAAATTTCAGTTTTAAAGAATCGAGGGATAATATTATCTAAAGATCTCGACTGTGACAGGATTGCCTCGGAATATGAAGACATTGAGTATCAGTCTAGTAAGGGTCGTTATGTTTTACCTAAGATGTACAGACTCGTGAAAGGAATTCAAAAGTCCATCTATGCTTGTTTGTACGGTAACGATATTGATGTATTTATAAAGCTATTTAGCACCGTTGAAGCAATACGTCAAAAGCTCGGCCAAGAGTATCAAAAACGAGCTGAAATTAGTTCTAAGGTTCGTGATATTAGAAAAATGTTAAACGAGGAAAAACCAGTATCTTAACCACGTGAGCGTTACTATAAAAAAATAGGCCTTCAGTAATTTTCAGTAAAAAATTATTTTTTTTTAGCGTTTTTTGTACTCACATAGGATTTTCTCCTGAAAGGATACTCAACAGTTTGGGCTTGCTCATGCAGTTATGTGCGTACTGGATGATCTGGTTGTGGTAGCAAGTAATCACCGCGACGCCTCCATTTTCACGTAGTTGTTGTTCTTGCCGCGTCGTTAACAAAAATCGTTCATCGCCGTTCTCAGATATTACAATTCTGAAACCCCCAGCGATGTTATTTCTGAAACACTCGCGGATAGCGTCGTACAGTTTAACCTTGTCCGAGATGGATACGTTAGCTTGATGGTACATTATTTAATAACTCAGCTTTTAATTGTGATAGTTTCACATTTGAAAACTCAGTTCACAAACACTATATGGTAGGTGAATCACTTACAACTAAATTAGCCCGAGAGCGGCTAGCAGCAATTAAAAAGTTTATACCGGTTCGAGACAGACTTCGTGAGAAACTTCAACAACGACAACAAGCGCAGACTGACTTTTCTGTGTCAAGTGAACAACTGTTCGCCCCGGTAACTAAGGCGACCAGCGATGTGAAAACAGCAACTGAACGAGCAATATTTGGGGATATTCCTGAGGAAGGCAAGAGACGAGAAGTGCCTGTTCTTGGTGTGCTTGAAAAGATAGCAGCGGAAACTGAAAAGACATCAGCGTTGTTACAAAAAAAAACCCACCTGGTCCGAAAAAGACCAATGATAAAATAGTAGATGAATTACGCGCGCGATTTAACGAAGAATGGTTAGCAACAATTGATAAGACTGGCCATGCAGAGCTTCCTGCACTTGTTGTTACGACGTATGAAAACAGAAAAAATATGTTAAAACCAGAACAGCACAAGTATGTAAGAGGTATACAACATTGGGCTGATATATTTTACAAAATTAAAACTAAAACAGGTAAAATTGACAGCGACAATACGTCATATATTGAATATCTCAAAATAGTGAATATAGTGTATAATAAAAATGAAGAACAAAAATCACAAGGAAAACCACAAAGACTGCAGCGGCGGCGACAACAACAACCTTCAAAAAAAATATCTTTTTTACCTGCTAAACAAGAAGAATCTCAACAACAACTACCACCCCAAGCTTCGCTTGGACCTTCGCCTGGACCATCTGATCGAGATGATGATGATCCTTTTAGTTATTTACAAGGTACGGATTTACAAAGAACGGATTTAGAAAAACTGTGGAAAGCACATGATTATAGTAGTGGGAAGGGATTTTCTAAATCTCAGAAATTGCCAGTAATTTCAGGTAGTGGTCTAGTTACTTGTCCTGGTAACATCCTCAGTGATATATCACGGCTGGAAGTTCTCATCTGGGGAAAACGAGCCGGAAACAACTCTCCGGAAATAATTAATGAGACCGCTGATATTTGCAGGCAGTTATTTGCCGGTGGTATCATGTACATTAATGTATATCGAGAACTCATTGCTGAATTAGTTGAAAATCACAGAGACGCCCATGGTTATGATGAAAATCCTATGGATCTTAGCGATTGATCACTAATTGAAAAACTACTAGTTTTAAAACAACATGATCATACACTACAACCATGATAAACCCGTAAGCGTCTACGTGGTGAACTCACGATTGCCTGTTTATAGAGCATATTACGGAGATGGTTTCGGCAATACCATTGCGGGGTTATTTACAAGAATGGCTCCAAAGGTGGCGCCGTTAGCTAAACAATTATCAATGAAAGCCATTGATATTATTCGTGATAAGGGAATCAGCGCTGTTGGAAATCTTGCCGGAAAGGAATTTTCTGCCGCGAAAGATAAAATAGCATCATTGGTGTGACGACGAAAAAAGCAACCAGTTGTACTGCCATCTACAACAGTGATGCCTGCAAGTGTAAGCAAAGCAATAAATAGCGCAGTGGAAGAAAAATTAGCGTCGTTGGCGAACAGTAACCAGGATGATATCGCAAACATGATAGCAGGAAGTGGTTTGAAACGAAAACAAAAACGACGATGATTACAAAGAATTTCACAATTGAAAAAACTAGTATGTTAATATAATGTTTAAACGAACAGCTGATCCAGCGTTTGATATGGAAGCCCCAGTACCCAAGGACAATTCCGTCCGCGATTATCAATTTTATTCCTATCATGCAATACAAGCAGATATTCGATCGCGAATTGAACTTCAAGTCCATGATACCAGCAAATACTTTCTACCCGCTGAAGCGTTTATCGAAGTAGAAGGAGAACTTGTGCGACTTACTGATACTCCTGCTGTACCCGCACCGTATCCAGATGGTGCCCAAGTCGACTTAGTCAATAACGGTATCATGGCGCTATTTGAATCCGCGAGATATCTCATTGACGGAAAAGATATTGAGTCTATAGAACGTGATGTTGATGTGGCTACAACAATAATTGGGTTAGCAAGATACTCTGACGATTATACAAGATCAGCAGGTCCGTCTATGATGTTTGCAAAAGATAATAAAAACACTGCTGGACCCACTCAATTTATTGTACGACGACCAAATAATAATGCTGGCGCTGCTGCTGTTGATGTCGAGAATATGATTAAAAATACTGATCCCCAGTACAATCTAGGAGCTGCAACACGAATAGCAATGTTGGCAGGACAGCGTAAATCGTTTTCATGTGCGATTCCGTTGCATCATATATTTGGATTCTGTAGAAATGTACGAAAAGTTATTTATGGAGCGAAGCATACAGTAGTACTCGTGCGAAAGGGTAGTGACAATGATGCAATCTGGAGAATTTCAGCGGATCCTGCAAATCCAGATGCTGACGCTGGTAAAGTCAAATTAACTAAATTGGTCTTGTGGATGCCAGTAATGACCCCATCAATTACCACGGAAGAGCGGCTACTTTCATTTATGGACACAGGTGGCAAATCCTTGCTAAGTTGGCTAACAACAACAACAGATGTTAAGCAATCAGATATCAATGGTACATTTACTTGGAACTTGGCATCACAACAAGGCGTTTCAGCTCCACGTCATATATTTATCGCGTTGCAGGATATGACAAGGGTGGAATCACAATTGCGCAGTCATATGATATTTGATCAATTAGGAGTTACTGAGGTCTCGTTGAGAATAAATGGCCAGCAGGAACCGTCCGAAGACATACAACTTAATTTCGGCCAAAACCATATTGCGCGCGTGTACCATCGTATGCTGTCATATATGGGCCGTGATCAAAATGTTGATACTGGTTTGCATATATCGCAACATGATTTTAAGAACTTGTATCCGATATACTACTTTTCGCTGGAACATCTTGATTTAACAAGGCAATCCGTCGTTGATACACAGTTCAGAGCCAATGTCCTTCGTGGCGTTATTGCTAATTATAGAGCGGTTGCTGTTATTCTCAGCGACAAATCAATGTTGTTAGAAGGTGTTGGTGGACGAATGAGAATCATTGACGCACCAGTGGAAAATATGTAAATGAAACTTGAAGAGTTTCCAATTAGATCAATTGAAAGCATAAATGTGTTTTACAATAAAATGACATATAGTGTTGTTAGTGTCAATCTGACTGATGGTCAGGTCAAGAAATTGCGATCAAAATCCGCTAAAGAATGTGGAACAACAATAACGTTAAAACCAGCGCAGATGTCCGGCGGTACACATAAAATATCATTGACGGATCGTCAAATAAAACATTTCAATAATGCGCTAAAGAAACGGAGAGGGACTCAAATTGTATTTTCAAAAGCCGCAGTCGCCAACATGATAAAATCAGGTGGTATATTTCCATTGTTAGCTGAAAAACCAGCATTGATTGCAGCGGCTGCCCCAGCGGTGGCGAAGGTGGCAGTGTTGGAGGCCGTTGGGACCGCTGCAGGGATGGCGTTGAAAAAGGCAACTGGGAAAGGATATAAAAAAAAGGGAAAGGGTCTAAGACTACCAGGAACCCCATTTTCATGGTACAGCGGGAGATCCGTTCACGGATCCAGCCTGAGAATACCAGGAACGGTTTATTAGTTGAAAACCCAATTCTGCCTATGTCCAATTTTGATTTAATTGATGCTGCTAAAAAACTAGCGATAAAAAACTTCAGAGGGGTTTTTATGAGAGATCAATTACCAAGAAAACCTAAACGCGTCGAAACCGGTATCATCAATCTTGATAACAGTAACGGATCGGGAATTCACTGGGTTTCATACGCGATCGATCCACGTGGAATTGTCTATTTTGATTCATATGGGTTAGCTCCGCCAAGCGAGTTTATGCGGTATATAAATTCTTCGATGAAACTCAAAGAGTTTCCGATTTTTTATTCCACGCTGCCAACACAACAATTAAATGATCCACCGATATGCGGCCGTGAAGTATTAAATGTCCTCGCGAAGATTTCATCGTCACAGAAACCACCTCATCTGGTTGTAAATAAATACACGAGTGGGAAATTACAAGGTAATTTTAGAGAATCAATAAATTGAAAATACTAGAGTCTTTACAATAATGATTGATATTTGGGGACGATCTCTGTCAATGTTGAAACCCACCTTGAAAACATCTGTGGATTCTATCGAGGATGTAAAAAAAATAATTGAAGATGAAATCGCTGAGACGTTAAATTTAGCAAGTGTTGACCCGAACGAAATAGTTGTATTTCAAGATCGCCAGGGTAAATTGAAAAGCAGTAATATATCCGTGAATGTCATTTTGATACGGCAGCGCAACGCCGCTGAAAACTCTATTGCGCTGTATTCCAACGATGGACAACTTAAACCAGGTGAACTTGTGTCTACGATCACCGACGCGATTGACGCCCACGACAGCATGATTGCCACCCGCAGCCGTAAGCTGGATGATTATATACGAGGTTATAACAATTTTCGCAAAAAATGTCGTACATAAATTCTTTGGAACCCCGCTTGTGGTTGGCATGACTCTCGCTGAAATTAAAAACTTTCTATCTTTATTCTTTTTCAACAAGGGGGCGGGAAGGATGATGAATGAAAATGAAATCAAGGCAAATTATCTCGATATTTCTAAACTAATAGAAAATTTTGAAAAGGTACAAAAACCCACTAACGACGTAATTGGTAAGTTTTTCTGGAACCCCGCTTGTGGCAGGTATGACTCTCGCTGAAATTAGCGAGTTTATTGACAAGCATACTCACAATGCCTACGTCGCTAATAGTTTCTTTGGTGTCCCAGCTACATCTACGATGACTCTCAAAGATATTAATATGTTTATGGTGAAACAAACAACACTTAATACCATCGTTGATAAATTTTTGGGGAGAACACCTGTGTCTGAAACCACATCTCTGACAGGCCCAACCCTCGCTGAAGTTAAAAAAGCTATTGACGAACAAAAACGCACCAATGAAATGGTTAATAATTTCTTTGAGGGCTCTGAAAGTTACAATATCACGACGACATATTCTCAACTCAACGGGCATTATGGCACCCAAAAAGGTTTGGAATTTAACCTCCTTTTGTTTTCATTTTTTAAACGCCGCGATGAAACGATAATGAAATATACCGAAATAAAAAAAAACTATCTCGACGTTTACGACGATATTCTTAAACTAAAATAAAAATCTGAAAAGGTAAAGATTCCGCATCCAGACATAGGCGTTAAAAATATCGTGTATACGGTCGATCATGGGGCCTTTGATTGGGTAAAAAACTCTAATGCTAAATTGAAAGTCAATATCGGGGAGTGGCCCCATGATATCTACAGGATGACGTTAATCTCTAACAAGCAATTTGATATCATCGTGAGCGGTAAAACCTACTTTGGTGGCACCGCGACAGTAATTATCCGGGGTGAAGAAGAATTTGAGATTGTCGCGGTTGATAACACCATTGGAAAAAAAATAACCTGGTGTTTAGAATTTGTAGGTGATGTAGACTACCCCCTGATCTACTACCCGGGCGATGGCGAATAATTGAAAACACTAGCGGGTTTAAAATAACAATGACATTGATGAAATCAATTGAACCGATAATAGTCCCAGAGGTATCACAATCGCATCGATATCGATATGATACCGTGAAAGAATTTTCCGCGAACTTGAAATCACTTTCTGAGCGCTATCGTGAAAAAATGAAAAAATACCGACGCAGCATAGCAATCATCGACATCACCGTGTACTCGGTGTCCGGTGTGATGGCCAGTGCCGGGATTATTTTGTCGACGGTGACCATGATGGCTCCAAATGCTATCTCCACGGCAACAACAATTGCGGCAGTCGCCACCGCGTTAACTAAAAAGTTATCATCGTGTTCTCAGAAAAAACTCAGGATTATACAGCTCGGTACCGGGTGGTATTTGACGCGTACTCGAAATTATCCGAGTTGATCTCGCTGTCGATAGATAATTCGTTCATATCCGATGTTGAATTTTCCACGATGACCCAGTTGTATAACTCCGCGATGTTGAAATTGGAAATTGAAGACAGCGTTAACAATAATGTCACTCGAACTGCTTCAACGAATCGCGGAGAATACCACTCCGATACGAACAAGCATGATATCAATAACATCAACAAACCCTGAATTTAGTGTGAACTTCCCTTCTCCGATTCCAGTGCGTGAGATCGCGCTGGCAAAATTACGAGTATATCATAGCTGGCCTAATATCAGATCGGTTGCATTTGGCGGTCAGCAACCCAATAACGCACTGGTGTTCTCGTATAAAAATAAACCCGATGGTACTCCAGCGTGGGAAACTGTTTCGTTACCAACTGGGTCGTACCAAATTGAGCAAATCGATGCTGAAATTCAGCGTAGAATAAAATCAATCACTGGAAAAGAATCAAAAATAGCTATTAAACTTCATGAACCGACGCTCTCGTCGTCGATCGAAATAAGCACAGAGGGATACATTGTAGATATCTATAACAGCTCGTTAAGAACAGTGTTAGGATGGCCTGAAAAACCACCGGAAAAATCCGCCACCGACTTAACCACGGACGTACAATCATATCATGAAATCAATCCCAGTTATCGAGATAATTTATCTGATATAAGAAAAGGAAAAATCGCCGATAGATTTATATTTACCAACAAAGACACATTACAATGGGATTTTATCATTAAAAAAACAGCCGACTCATCTGTTACTATTTCATTTACGCTAACTGACATCCGTGGTTATTTTAATGAAATTAAACAATTATATGAAACACAACTAAAACAACTACGGAAAACAAAATCGCAAAAACACGTTGAAATAATAAATCAACTTATATCTGACATGGAATACATCTATGAACTAATTATTCAAACAATAATTAATGACAACAGCGACAGTAAACAACGATTCCTAACCGATTACAATATCACAGAAGACAATCTGCGTAATTTCAAGTTTCCCAAATTCAACGCTGATGAACTAGCAAGAATTGTTAGAACCGATATCAAGGCGCTACAAAAACCAAATTCAACAGTCCTCCTCAGGTATAATAATGATCCAGATGGTGACGGTAGGCATATTGCCCCGCACAATGTAAATATTTCAGCGGTGATTGCGCTCAATTTAGTATGTGATGCAATTGAAGGAAGCTATCAAATTAATCTAGAGCAATCAAATCAAGCTCAGCAGGGATATATTCTTTATTCGTTTGCACCAACAGCTCCTCCAGGATTCCTAATTATTGAAAACCCAATTAATCCTGTCTACATGCGATGCCATAATAATTCGCTAACGAGAATTAATTTCCGACTCACCGACCAGTCAAATAATTTAATTGATCTACAAGATGAGGTGTTAGCGATTAGTTTGTTTGTAAAGTCCTAAAGACTCGATCGAATATTCGGTTGAAATCATTTATTATTTTTGTTAACTTGTAGCAGCAGAGAGGGTGTGATGACCACATCGTTGCGACCAAAATTGATTAAAAAATCGTAAAGTCTCCGTTTGCTAAATGGAGACTTATTTTTTGGGGTTAAAATATGAGATTTCGTAGGAAGGCTCAATTTTCCATTTTGAGAATTTAATCAATTTTTTGTCGGAAAAGGGTGGTCTGTTCACCCTCTCTGCTGCTGGCGGTTATCGAGTGTTCTTTTTCCAAGTTGCGCAATACCTCTGACCAGGGCTTGTGCGATATTGTACTAATAGCGCTTGATAACTGAGCCAGCCATTACACATACATATATGTGTGTGTGTGTGTGTGTGTGTGTGTGTGAGTGTGTGAAATGAATTCAAGGAATATTGATTATTTTTATATCATCCAGATTAACACACACACACGCACACACACACACACACACACACACACACACACATATATATATATATATATATATATACATATATATATACATGTATATATATATATATATATATTTATTTATTTATTTATTTATTTATTTATTTATTTATTTATATATCTATATAAATCTAACTATACACTTGTACTGACAATAGCATGGAGTACATAAGTGTGTGTGTGTGTGTGTTAATCTGGATGATAAAAAAATAATCAATATTCCTTGAATTCATTTAATTGATGTCAAAATACTTGATGCATATGTATGCCAGGCAATTAATAGTTTTATTTCAGGGATCAAAATGATGCAAAATTCAACTATAAATGTACTATTTGTACTTTTCACATTGAACTTATGTACTCCATGCTATTGTCAGTACAAGTGTATAGTTAGATTTATTTATTATTTATTCACCATTTGATCTTTCCTGTTATCTATTCATGGAAAATGAACTCTTTGTGTTATCTTTTAGAAATCAGAGACAACAAAGTAAGTACATTATATTCATAACCAGAAGCAGCGATTCTAAAAAAGTGGATGACAATCCTAAAAGAACAGTTTAAGGACAACATCTGCATTCTGGTATTTGATGAGGCCCATTGTATTTCATCTTGGTATGAAATATACATTTCACACACAAATGAAATAAACCAAGGGAGGGAGAGATTTAAATATGAATTTGAAAAAGTTATTATTTTTCAATATTGAACTGCAATTTTGTAAATTCCAGTACCTTTTACATATCACATTCACAAATCAAGGATTTATCTACACTGCCAAAAGGTCCCTTTACTCCTTAAGTTTTAAAAAAAAACATGCTGTAAATGATTATCATAGTGTGATAATTAGTACGTTTTGATAGGTTCTCATAAAATCTGTATTTCAATGTATTAATACCAATCAATTTTGATAGTTTATCTTGGAATGAATTGGAGAATTTGAGAAACAAATAGAATGTATGCTTCAAGATGTTTATGTTCTCTCTCTCTCTCTCTCTCTCTCTCTCTCTGTCTCTCTCTCTCTCTGTCTCTCTCTCTCTGTCTGTCTCTCTCTCTCTCTCTCTGTCTCTCTCTCTGTCTCTCTCTCTCTCTCTCTCTCATTCCTTATATACATAAGGCCATTTTATGCTTCTCCATTTTATATGCAATAAATATTTGCTTTCGAGTAGCAGCCAGGTCACATAAAAGATTCAGTACTATAGTATTGAGAATTCAGTTATGTATGTAAGAAAATGATTACAGTTGACAATATAGTAAGTTATTATATCTGTAAGATTCATTTTAAAGAAGTCAGTAATGACCACTTGCCCCCATAATTTGTTCTGATTGTAGGGACCTCGTTTTTACACCAGGCTACAGGCAGGTGTCCGTTGTACAGAGTCTGTTTGATGTTCCCAATATTGTTCTGACAGCAATTGCGACCATGGAAATACAAAGAGACATTTACGATGTTCTTGGGTTTCATACTGAAACAATACTTGTGGTGTCAGACTTACCCAACAGGTTTGAAAATTTCATAAAATTTCAATCACAGCAACATTTCATTTTCCTTCATTAAGGAATGAAACAGGTATAGAACTGAGATAAAAACATTTTCCATCTGTATAGCAGATTTGTGTGAGCATGTGTGTCTTTTGGTGTTTTAAATTAGCCTTAATAATCTAAATCATATCACTACAATGTTTTGCAGTGTGTCAGTTTAGCACTGAACCACATAACACAGATATGTAACACGATATCCAGCCGAATCACATTATCCTGACATCACGCAAACCAGTCCTAACACTAACCTCTTAATGCTGAGCGTCAAGCGAGGCAGCTGTTAGTACCATTGTTATAAGTCTCGAGTATGACTTGTCTGGGGTTCTAACAACTAGGTCATCATGTAAATGAAATCTTTGCACATTTGGTCTGAAAGAAGTTGATTTACTACTTTCATGACATTTTTGTCTAATGTTTTTGCGAACCAGAATTGATATTCATAGAGAAATGTTCCAAAGTTTTGAATTTTTAACCTATTGACTTGATTTCATGTTATTTTATAACCGTTATGCTTTGTGCTCTCAATAGCTTAACATATGTCTGCATCGTGCAGAAGGGTCTATGTGATAAGGAAAGTGTAAAATCCCAACAACCCAATATTGTTACTATATGCATGCATATCCATAATGAATTCTTAATTTAAAAGGGAAGAAATATTGACAAAAATGTGCACAGATGCATGTAATTGTTTAATGCCTAGTCAGTTTCACTCCATGTGATTATGGTGAAGCTGGATACAACTGTGAGTCACATGAACAATTGTATAAATGGCATTATGTAGGCACCTGCATAAAAGAGTGAATCCAATCAGTGATAAAGATTTGTTATAATTTTTGAACAAATAAAGAAGAATCCAAACATTGATTGGAGAAATGATACACATAACTAGCAATCATGGTTAAATGTTTCCTTATTAATATGGACAGACTGCATATACATATGTATTTAGTTACCAATATGTGCTAAAATGAACATTTAAAAAAAAAATTTCTTCATATATATTGAATCATTATTCCTGAATTCATAATCTATCTGTAACTAAAGATGAAAAGTTTTACTGAAGATTACAATGTATTGTTGGTCATTGAACAGTTATTGCTATGAATATTAAGAAGATGTGAAAATTTTGGCACACAAAGAGCAAGGTAAGTAATGTTGGATAAATGGATTTAAAATTGTATCTAATTATCTTAATATATTCATGAGATATAGAACAGATGAAAGCTGAATGAATATAATTAATCTATTATGTGGCTGGTTCTACCAGCATAGTATAGGACATATTATTGTTTTCAATTGTAGTATATTATCTTTGATTTAACTATACAATTATCAGTAATTATATTTTGAGTGTATTTCTCTTTTTCAGACCAAACATCTTTATAGATATGAAGGAGTGTACTGAGAAGTATGAAACTGAGCTTAAATGGTTACTAGATCTGCTATTAAAATGTAAAAGTACAGGTAAGATTATTGTTTAAATCTGATCGATAAATATTTGCTACGAGCTATATTTGTGGTTGGCAACAAGCCTAATGGAGAAGTGTTTTGTTGGAGAAGAAGCAGGTCCAAGCAACAGGAGGGTAGAGATGTTTCATCCAAACACAGACAATATAAGTAAGGAATGAGTTATTGATCAGTTTGCGAAAGAAAACTGCAATATTGATGTTCGCATTTCCACAGTGGCATTTGAAATGGGTGTTAATATTCCAAATATTGATATTGTTGTTCATTGGGGTTTATCATCTTCATGCCTTAGTTACTGGCAAGAGGTGGGGAGATGTGCAGAAGGGGCTTTGCAGTCTATTATGCATTTAAAAGAAGCTAGTCATTCTGTAAAGAAGACTCTCTAAAAGAACTTGCTCAGCTAGGTAAATGTCTAAGATGTTCTGTGCTTTCTAACTTTCTATTGGATGAAATGGACAATCAAGGCCTGAAAATGTTGGAGATAACTGGGGAATGTTATTGTGTGTGATGTAGTCTGTTCATGTAACGAATACAGGTGTAACTGTTGCATTGTTTGTCAAAAATTATGTTCTTACAAATCTAAAGTCAGAGAACAACTAATGTCTTTCTTGAGTTATACAGAACTGTCTGTTTGAGAAACATGAACAAATTTGTACCTATGATTAATGAGAAATGTACTTTTTTGTACAATCTGCCTTTTACATGCCTAGTGTGGTGTGCTTTTTACTTATAAGAATTGAAACGAAACATTATTATATTCCAATGATATCTTTAATCTTGTAAATACATACCTATTATGGGCCAAAGTAGGTGCATGTGTACTTTACTATGACCATATTTTGTTACAGATGTTGTCTTTTTTATTGATTCAAGCCATTGACAGTTACAAAGGATACAAAACTTAATAACTAATATTTGATGAAAGAAAAATAACTGAACATTGCACCTTTGTCTGTCTGTGATATGAAAGGTCCATAAGTTGCACTGTCTACTCCCTTCTTTGCTTAAAACTTGCATCTTCCTGTAATATTTTTTTACTGAGAATTCCATCTCAAATGTTCAGACAGATTTACTTTTTGTGAGTGATAAATCTACATCTTATATGATAATGAAAACTAATTAACCACTTTCTACAATTTTTAAAAAGCTATCATCTAAAACAACATGTAAAATGTATAGACTTGATAATGTGATCATTATTTGGCATGTGCTTCTCATCAGGATAATGTAAAATAGCATTTTTAATATGGACATTGTGTTTCAACACATAAGCAGAAGGCACACACTGAAGGCGATGAAGCAGCATGCAAAATATAGTTGGACTATGTAAATGTAGTTCGAGTCACACAGATAATTCAATGCTTATCTGTATCAAATGAAAAATCATTATCAGTTTGCACATTTATAGCATAATATAATGTTATCAATGTTGTGTTTACAGTATGTTGCTTCATTACAATACAAACATGTATTATGTAATATTATGCATAGAATATGGTACTTTTAAATGCACAATGCTATGCATAGAATATGGTACTTTTAAATGCACAATGCTCTCTCTCTCTCTCTCTCTCTCTCTCTCTCTCTCTCTCTCTCTCAACCAATGAGTGTTTCTCAAATGTGCAATCTTCTAGGTTTCTTCCCATTAATTCCTTTGCATTTGTGATATTATTTCCCTTTGCTTTGACAAATGTTGTCTGTGTTTCTCCAGCCTTGATCTGAAAACCTTTGGAGTTAGTCTTGGATACAAATGTAAATTCACATCAGGAAATGATGTGTAACTCCTACCAGAGTGCAAAGTTAACAGGTCTTCATGCTGAAGCAACGAGACAATCTCCTTTATGTCCTTCTGTCTGTCAACACTTGCTGACCTGTGTACAGTTCTTCCTTTAAAATCAGATCACACCTGCTTATCATAGACACTTTTCAAAATCTTTCCAACTCCAACCATTTGACTGTGTCTTGCTATAATTGCACTTGTGAGGTGGCCACCAGCATCCTTCACACTTTCTGAAAAAAGCAATCAAAACTATATTATTTTTGTTATTCAATACATATAAAAGTATTTCACATAATTGTACCCTAACGACTTATTTAAATGTTTTGGTGAACAAATCTGATCTTTCTACAGCTTTTTAACAAGGCCTTAATGAAACTTATTTTATTATGTTACAAAAAAATTCTGACTAATCTGATCTAGTATGAAAGAAATAAATACATCACTTACACTTGTAATATAATTTTAAAACTGTAGCACACATACACATGCATGAAAAATTCAAAAAGCTTTTTTAAAACTTGGTACCTCGACTGTAGACATGCAGCAATATAGCTTTCAAGCTAGCCATACCTTTGTATTCTTTATTATAGAATTCCATTTGCAATTCAATTTAAATGTTTCTTCCACGGCCACCATGTAGAAGCACAGTTCTGTTCCAAATAAGAGACATTTGCAGTCTGAGTGAGACTGCAACACTGACATCAGATAAAAGTCTCAGGCCCACTACAAAGTACTTTGTGTGATGCTTTTCAAAAAATTGAAGCATATCAAACCTCCAGTGTAGGAACATTCTATCACCATCATTTTCTCTTACTGCATCCCATCCCACTTGTTGATAAAACTGCTTCCACATTACTAAAATGGTATAGTTACTTTTATTTTCATTTAAACTCTCAGCCACGGTTTTCTTTTTCCTTTCTTTCAAAGACTTTTTTTTAAAGACTGTTGTTTCGCACTCATTGTTGCAAAACCAACTTCCCTCTGGTACATTTTCTACATCTATCTCTATGCACTCCAGGTGAAACCCAATTCCTCTAGCACAATTTCAGTTATCACAAAAAATCATGTCTGAGCCAGGTATGTCCTGCTTACATATGCTGTAGTCCGAATATGAGTCATCTCTTGCATCCTGTTCTTCAGCTTTTAAAATCTTTTGCACTGTTGGCATAGATGGTAAGAATACCATATCTACAATCTGGGTTGCAACATGATCTAAGTAAATTAATTTGTCCTGTAATTACTCGGGAAAGTCACTGGGGGTGTCATTTAGATGTTGTGTCTGCATATAGTGCATAGCAGCAAGGACAGTATATCCATCACAACAAAAATCAAGAAATTCCTCATTGAAGTTGAATGAATCTTTAACATTTCATGTAACATTTTGATTGTTGAAATCATTTTTCAATTGATATAATGTTCCTCTGTCCCTCCAACTTGATCAGTATAGTTCATCATAGACATCCTGCCAAATGTGAAACAAAAATAAGCCTTTCCTTTATTGTTTATTTATATGCTAAATGCAGCAGGCATTTGTTTTAAATAAAATAATTAACATTAACACTTGTGTATGAAACAACACACACATGTCCATTATGTGTTCCATTGTTTACTGTTACCTGGTGCAAAATAAATGTTGTTGGTAACATTACCTTTCTCAACACATGATTTACCGAGGGTCTCACTGAATAATGTTTGTAGTCCCTATGTTCAAGCTGTTTATACAATGAATTCTAAGACAAGAAACCAATAAAATTTACTTTCAGATGTGAACATGATTTTGCTCCATAATAAAAACATACAATATATACATTGTGTGATGGATCACGAAAAAGCGAAAATATGAAACTTAATTGTTATGTGAACACTCATACTGCATGTAGATAATATTACATAACCCTATCCATACTTAAGTACCAGTGCCAGGCAAAGACAGAAAACACTGACTTTCCTGATTAGCTGTGTCCATGGAATAGTAATGTACTTAATGAAAGTGTTTAGTACAGTTTATCAACATAGGCATAGGAAACAATACCTGCAACAATAGACAACACTTATGCCATTCTTGTATGGTCATCTCCAGTCCCTGCAATTGCTGCCATTGTGAATTTGCATTTATTCTTGCACTTTGTGCATCATGCCCTCTCTCACAACTAAGGCCATCTGCATGCAGTGGAATGGTGAAAGGATCTCCATTTGGTTTGAGTGGCACATACTTCTGGTATTCTTTCATGATGTCTAGCATATCTGCAACCTTACTTTCATCTTTTTCAATGACACCAATGGGGACCTGTGCAGTTTAAAAATATAAAAACAAAATAAAAACAAAATGAAAACAAAATGAATCAAATCTGTTACATACATTGAAACGAAACCTGAAGAATGGCTGCCACTAGATACAGTGTCCGTTATATTTCATAAACATCATTTTCATGATAAAGATGCAGGACACTGCTGTTGAGTATATCTTAGGTGGTACAATGTCAGAGTGATCTTACATTGTTTATTAGGCTGCATTATAGTTCAATGTATTTCCTCATAAAATATCATTATCATGAATACAGGTTTTATTGCAAAGTTACTTACAAGCTTTTGGTTGATGACTACCCAAACCAAAATGCATGCTTTCCACAAGATTGCAGCAAGCTAGTTGAAGTTGCACAAGCTAGTAAGGTTGTTTGCACAAGCTTGCAAAAGGAATTTTTCCAAGTCTGCAAGCTTGCACAAGCTTGCAAAAGAAAATTCTCAAAGTCTGCAAGCTTACTGTAAAATCTCAAGCTTACACAAATTAAGCTAGCTTGCAAAAGGAATTTTTCCAAGTCTGCAAGCTTGGAAAATGTAAAATTCAAGCTTCCTAGATTGCAGCAAATGAAGGAGTGCATCTGCAGTCATTCATCAAACAGCAGCACAGTGGATAAACTTTAACATAGAACATAATTTGTCCACACTGTTTTAAAACATTAAATATAAAAAGAACAGAGCAAGAATTTCTTGAATGTGTGTTATGTTTTACACTGTGATAAAGGATTGCATTTAGTAAAATCCGGTAAAATACATAGCATTTACCGATTGCAAAGTTATTTACAGACTGACTAAATGCAGCAAGATATTTGAAGTCAAGTACTTGTAAATGCGCAAGCTGTTTCAAATCTAAGCTTGCTGCAAGCTTAAATAACAAGCTTGCTGCAACCTTAAAAGTAAGCTTGCGATTTTGGTTTGGGTACTTTACAAATCAGTGCTGAATATGCCAATTAATGTTTGATTTTAGCTCATGGAAAACTGGGATAATGTCACATAAAGTTCTTGTTACTATAGTACTAATTTCAGGTCTCACTGGACAGTTTATTTGGCAAATTTTGTCTGACAATGACCTATAGCAGAAAAATGATAATAATAATATTACATTAAAGACACCAATAAAAATTAACTAATGATTTTTGTTGAAATGATGCTTGTAAGATTCTGACTAAGGAGTAAATTCCTTATGCAACTAGTGGCTTTTATACTGAATCAATACTGCCCCCAGCCCCTCTTTTTTACACTCATTTTTTACAGAAAGGGGGTATTTTGAATATTTTCCTGTGACAAGTCAACTAAAAGAATCAGCATGTGCCTTATACATGAATAAAGTTCACTATTACTGTAACAAATTAGCATACTTTTCATCACCCCTAACCATCTAGATTTTTAGATATTTACCTCTGTAGCAGACACATGTAAATATGCAAACCAAGTCCGCAGCTCATTGTAAGCCCAAGTTATGCATTTGATCTCCAGTGCTAGTCTAACTGTGATAGGCTGTCCCCAACAAGACAACCAGTTTCCAAGCCGAACTCAAAGTAAATCTAACCCACATTACAGATATAGCTTATGTGTGAAATGAAAAATGCTAGGATTGTGATAACTAAGCTCATTACACTTCTACCTTAAATATTAGGGAGGTGTCAAAATGCAAAACTATCCAGTGAGACCTCAGATTGCAAATCCACTTCATCCACTTCTTTTTTTTTTCTTTTTTTTTTATTGAACACAAGGTATCAGGATTTTACATATTCCCCTACATCACCACCTGACCTGGTGTATGGGGCATGATCTTAAATTCTTTTGTGTCCTGATCTCTACATGTGTCCCCTATACAACACGCACACACATGCACACACAGACACTTACTTACAATCACAATTATTGTACACAAAGTCATACTCGCATACAAACCCCAAGATGCTTGAAATTGCATTTTAAAAAAAAAGTAATAATAAATATATAAATTTTAAAAGTAAAATATAAAAATAATAATAATAATAATAATAATAATAATAATAATAATAATAATAATGATAATAATTCATGTACCAAAAGTTGATAATAGGGTCCACTTTCTTTTAAACTCATCACTTCTGTTATTCACTTTGGCGACATATTTTTCCAGCGTTTTATATGATAAAACACAATTTTTATAATAGGCAAGATTTGGGCTTTTTGATGCACAACGTGATCTGTATATAACATATTTTGCAAGCAAAATTAGGAAGTTAATAAGATCGTCAAAGTTGTTATTTCCTATAAAGACATCTTTTCGTGTAATTCGAAAATTTGGGTCATAAGTTTGGATCCATTCTACCAACAGTTTCCAAAAGTTTTCAGTAACTAAACAGTCATAAAATAAGTGCTGAATTTCTTCTATTCCCTCATTGCAAAAGGTACATTTATCATTATCACTTAAATTAATCTTTTTTAGAAACTGGTTTGTGGCAATATTTCTGTGGAGAAATCTATAGTTAAAGCTAATCAGTTTTGTGTCTTTTGTACAAGATCTAGCCGAAACAAAAGAGTTGGTCCATTCATTTGTACCAATCGCACACTCTAGCTGTCTGGACCAAGTTTCCTGTTTACCATTTGGCTTTATTATTTTGGTTCTTATCAGGTCTTTATAGATAAATTTATTCTTTGCTCTTACCCTAAGGAGGGATGTTTTGTCCAAAGCTACAAGAAAACTATTTCCACTTTCAAAGAAAGTTTTAATTTTCTTTTTCCACATCACTGAGATCTTTGAAATAAGAGCAAAGTACTGTATGAAATTATTTGTTTTTGTTTTTTGTTTTATTTCATCAAAACTTAATAGAGACCCTTGTGCATCAAAAAGATGTTGAATAATTACAATACCGTTTGTTCTCCACCTTGTGTATGATTTAAAATTATCTACAGTCACTAAATTAAGAATATCTTGAGACAAGTATTCATTTACAGTAGATGGTTCATTTTTCCATTGAGATAACGCATAAATAACATCACGCCAAAAAATATTTTTAATTAATTTAGAAACTACTTTTAATTTAGTTTTTCCTAATGAAAGTAACAGCATACCTCCAAATTTTCCAAATATTTGTTCAGAAACCAGTTTTTGCCATAAGCCATCTTCGTTTATTAAGAGGCGCCTAATCCAGGAAAGTTTTATATAACACACAAATGAATGCAAGTGAGTCATATTTAATCCCCCTTCCTCAAAAGAAGCTATAAGTGTGTCTCTTTTAACTCTCTCAGTTTTACTGCCCCAAATAAACTGGAAAAATAATGTATTCAGTTCCTTTTCTATATGGGGTGGAGGATTTGGCAAAGCTGCAAAAAGATTAATGAATTTAGGCAAAAGCAAGGACTTTATCAAAGTAATTTTTTCAATAATGGATAAATTTCTTCTACTCCACCAGCCAAGCAGTTTCTTAACTTCCTTTAACTTCATCGAATAATTAAGCTCTACCATATCCTCCAAGTCCAAAGAGAAATATACTCCCAGCAATCTAAAATTGGACATTGACCAGTTAATATCAATTTCTGGACATATTTTTTCATTAGAATATTTTTTGTTTCCAATCCAAATTGCTTTCGATTTCAAAACATTGCAGTGCAGACCTGACACCAAAGCAAATTCATTTAAAATCTGCATGGTTGTCCTCAAGGACAAATGAGAACCATCTAATAATAGAAAAGCATCATCAGTGTACTGCCCTAATTTGAACTCCATTTCATTATAAAAAATGCCTGTAACATCTGTGTTTTTCTTTAGTTCTATTGCAAGACTTCATCCACTTCTGATGGTAGATAGGAAGATAGTGGAATGTTCAATATATCATGTCGAGATGATTGTTGGTCTGACAAATGCACATTTGGAATTCTCTCCCTGGCAGAATAGGCTTGTACCATATTTAACATCTTATTCTTATTGTCTTTTGTCTGGTGCCATACTGTTACCTTCTGGTTGACATTATCAAAGCATAAGGGGAATGCAAATTTGCCTGAAAAAGATGACATTGAGTGTAATGACTGCTTATGAGAGAGTAATGTAGGAATAATAGTACATGGAATGAATAAGTGTAAATTTTGTTTATCTAGTTATTGAACAGTTATTGTACAAGGGAGAAAAAGCTGTAAAAATTAACTGATCATTGCAACCAATGAAATAGGAACCATGTGTATTCCTTGGGGATGTTATATAGGGATTATTACATTTCTTGGGGGTCAGATTGAATAAAGAACATTAGTGTCAGATTTGTATTTGTATTTGGAAAAATGTTAATTCTCCAAAATGAATGAACTTACAACATTTCACAATAATGCAATCATAATTGCAAATTTAAAACAAATTAATAAAAACAAAACAAAAACCAAAGCATTGTAAAACACAAATGACCAATTGCAGTGATACAGACCCAAAAACCCCATGAAAAAATGTCAAAATATTTACATTCGAAATATGATGTAATAGTCTGAAAATATTCCCATGTCGTAGATAGACAAACATCATTTATAAGGAACAGTGCAATAATTAACATAATGATTTATGAATACTGACCACAATAAGAATTTATATAAATACTGAATATCAACCAATGTACAAAAAAATCTAACCTGTCTTTTGCAACCTGTAAGCCACATCTGCATGGAGTTCATTTCCAGAAAGTCAAACATGACCCTAGGCTTCCTCTGGTATAGAATTAAAGACATTAAGGTGCCTATAATTGGCTTGATTGATATCCTCTTACAAGAAGCCAATCCCAGGTATGTTGATGATTCTCTGACTCTTAATATGTGAATCAAGATGTTGGTAAGAAGAGGGCAATGCTGAGAGATTTCTTCAAATCTAACATCCCAATCAAAATTTACTAAAATCTTCTAATGATTTTCCTCCTTTCAAACAAGATGAAATGTTTTTTGCCATATTTTTTACTTCTTCTTGCATCATTTTCTGCAACACCGTATTGACAGCTTTCTTAAATCCAATTCTGGTCTTCAATTATAATGTAATACCTCGAAGATATTGTCGTCTTCATATGCAATGTAGAGCTTTGCCAACTTCTGCTTTTTGGTTGGATATCTAAAAATAAAATGACAACTAAAGTATTAAAGTCAATATAGAGGTGTAAATGAACAATGTGTTATGTATATTTTAATATATTTCAGAGTATTATACACTTTTTATCATTTCAATTTTGACCATTAAGACGGAAATTAAATGATGCTAAGCAGACTGTGCCTGTTTGCAGTTAAATGTTAACCTATCTATCCTACATCATTTAAGGCACACATTAATCCAAAATACATAATTTAGGTCATATAAATATTCAGTGTTAAATTATGGTCTTTCCCTTGTACAAGAAAGGTAGGGAGGGACATAAGTTAGGTGTGAGGAGATAAAATGTGCAATGTTTTGTAGTCTGAAACCTGTGTAAATAAGATGACAATATCTCTAATATTTATTGTGCTCATAACCTGGACTTTGGTGACATCCATACTGTACAATATTATATACTGCCCAAAAAAGAAAAAGAAATATATTGACACATACATATAAATAAAAATATATATGGAATGACCATTGGTCAGTAAGGTATATTCGATTTCTATATACATGTATATCAATTATTGATTCCTATCCAATACACAACTGGTAAATGAACTCAGCATAAAAGTGTGTGTATATATATATATGTATATATATATATATATATATATATATATATATATATATATATATATATATTTATTTATTGCCTTACTTTTCAAACATATTTGTATTAAATGAATTATTTATGGAATGTATTATGAATAATAATAGAGGTATGAGCTGGGACATGCAAATATGTGTGTGTGCATGTGTCCTATTAGGATTTTTAACATAGCTTGAACAATTTTCCAGTCAAATCGCTACAATATCTGCAGTGTGGTGATTTATAGTGATGTCTAGCACTAAGGCATCATGCCGCAGACATGTATCATGATGTCCCACACAGTAATATTATCCTGACACAAGACCGACTAGTCCTAACACTAACTTTTAAATGCTGAGCGCCAAGTGAGGCAGCTGTTAGTATAATTTTGTAAGTCTTTGGTATGACTTGGTCAGTGTTCGAACCCAATACCTTATGCTTCTGAGGTGGGTGCTCTATCCACTGGGCCAATTAAGTGGTAGCGACATGCAGATCAAATTATGTAACTCCAACTCTACCTGTTCATTTAATTGTACTGTGAAAATATACAAAAGAAAATTTGAACTTTATTATTTGTTGTTAGGTAATTTTTAGAATATCTCAATATGGTCAAGCTAGCCTTATTTAGGAAAGGGGTCATAGCGAGAGGCTTGCATTATCTGTCAATTGGCGGATACAGTGAGGTTAGTGTAATCTTGACATTCGGCACATCAAGGGAAAAGATAATATAATTAGCAAATGTTTTTTCTCGTGTATAACAATATCTTATATCATATACACTGTAATTTGTACGAGGTTTTTTTTTTTAACCTCAGGTGTAAATTGGTTTGTGGTAAAAAGAAAGTTTTATCATATAAGCCTTTCTTTTTATTTTATGGGGGAAGGTGTTACGTATATTTGATATAAGTTATTTATATTTATTTTTATTGTTTGTTTGTTAGATTTAAATTTGGCAATTTAAGTTTTAAGATTCGTTCAATGATGGGGGGGTGACCTGTACTTTACAGAATAAACACCAGGTGTTGACCTCATTTCTGACCTGGATTCAGAGTTGTAAACAAGCTTTTAAAATGATTGGTTGGTTCCAAGGACATTATGGAGTTTTATATAAACATATTTCTATTTATAGTTGGGTCATAAGGTGTGTACATGAGTTTTTGAATGTAAATTATTTCTAAGAGTTTCTAGAAGATCATGTGACCCCTTCCTTGTTTACGTTAAAACAGCTATATAAATTATGTTTTGGAGCGAGCTACTGAGTAGAAGTTGGGCTTTTAGAGTATTAAATTGTGTCTTTTTGAGTTATTATAAATTACCTTGTCCTGGAAATTATGTCAATTCGTTTGGATCAAGAGGAATTATTGTGTTATTTATCTGGAAAAAAAATTGTGCTCATAGATTTTTATTAACAAGAACTAACTTCATCAAGTGACATCGTCTTCCATATTGGATACTTCGCTGGAATTCAAACTTAGAATTATTTGGACATTTTATTACCAGGACTTTTGCAATTTCTCTAATGGATAATATTTTGAATTATTTTTGGATTAATTTTGGAATTGATTCTTAAAACCATAAGTTTATTTTTCTTTTCTGAAAAATATTAGTGCTCAATAAATTGTTTATAAAGTTTTTACAAGCTTGTTATTTTCACTCTTTCTATGTTACTGTTTATTCGAGCCTAAGCACTTAACAATACCAATATATTTTATTGTGTTAGAGCTAAATAAATTCAAAATAAGCAAAGCTTATTTCACAGCATGATTATTTTTATGTAGTATAATGCTACACTACAGTATTTGTTTTTCTGACCTTAGTCATGATTTTATTTGCTCCATTATATGATATGGGATCAGTTCGTAGCCTCAACCACAACAAATCAAGTTAAGGCTATGACATCATAACTAATGCAGGTCCAGAAGTAAATCTTGGCCGTGCCAAAAGGGATAAGGCAGTTTAAGCGCATTACCTCCCGTTCCTGAGTTTTCTATATAAATAAAAATAACCCTCTCCCCCCAAACAACAACAGAACAAACACACAGTGGTCCTTTTTAGGGCCACCCACATCTCTCGAAAGATACTGACAAAAGAAATAAAACTCAAATCCCATTTTCCCCAAGCAGCAGAGAGGGTAAAAAGACCACACTTTTCCGACAAATTTTTGATTCAATCTTTAAAACGAAAATTGAGCCTTCCTACGAAAACTCATATTTTAACCAAAAAAAATAAGTCTCCATTTAGCAAACGGAGATTTTACGATTTTTTAATCAGTTTTGGTCGCAACGATGTGGTCATTCACCCTCTCTGCTGCTACAAGTTAACAAAAATAATAAATGATTTCAACCGAATATTTGATCGAGTCTCTAGGACTTTACAAACAAACTAATCGCTAACACCTCATCTTGTAGATCAATTAAATTATTTGACTGGTCGGTGAGTCAGAAATTCTCGTTAACGAATTATTATGGCATCGCATGTAGACAGGATTAATTGGGTTTTCAATAATTAGGAATCCTGGAGGAGCTGTTGGTGCAAACGAATAAAGAATATATCCCTGCTGAGCTTGATTTGATTGCTCTAGATTAATTTGATAGCTTCCTTCAATTGCATCACATACTAAATTGAGCGCAATCACCGCTGAAATATTTACATTGTGCGGGGCAATATGCCTACCGCCACCATCTGGATCATTATTATACCTGAGGAGGACAGTTGAATTTGGTTTTTGTAGCGCCTTGCTATCGGTTCTAACAATTCTTGCTAGTTCATCAGCGTTGTATTTGGGAAACTTGAAATTACGCAGATTGTCTTCTGTGATATTGTAATCGGTTAGGAATCGTTGTTTACTGTCGCTGTTGTCATTAATTATTGTTTGAATAATTAGTTCATAGATATATTCTATGTCAGATATAAGTTGATTTATTATTTCAACGTGTTTTTGCGATTTTGTTTTTCGTAGTTGTTCTAGTTGTGTTTCATATAATTGTTTAATTTCATTAAAATAACCACGGATGTCAGTTAGCGTAAATGAAATAGTAACAGATGAGTCGGCTGTTCTTTTAATGATAAAATCCCATTGTAATGTGTCTTTGCTGGTAAATATAAATCTATCGGCGATTTTTCCTTTTCTTATATCAGATAAATTATCTCGATAACTGGGATTGATTTCATGATATGATTGTACGTCCGTGGTTAAGTCGGCGGTGGATTTTTCCGGTGGTTTTTCAGGCCATCCTAACACTGTTCTTAACGAGCTGTTATAGATATCTACAATGTATCCCTCTGTGCTTATTTCGATCGACGACGAGAGCGTCGGTTCATAAAGTTTAATAGCTATTTTTGATTCTTTTCCAGTGATTGATTTTATTCTACGCTGAATTTCAGCATCGATTTGCTCAATTTGGTACGACCCAGTTGGTAATGAAACAGTTTCCCACGCTGGAGTACCATCGGGTTTATTCTTATACGAGAACACCAGTGCGTTATTGGGTTGCTGACCACCAAATGAAACCGATCTGATATTAGGCCAGCTATGATATACTCGTAATTTTGCCAGCGCGATCTCACGCACTGGAATCGGAGAAGGGAAGTTCACACTAAATTCAGGGTTTGTTGATGTTATTGATATCATGCTTGTTCGTATCGGAGTGGTATTCTCCGCGATTCGTTGAAGCAGTTCGAGTGACATTATTGTTAACGCTGTCTTCAATTTCCAATTTCAACATCGCGGAGTTATACAACTGGGTCATCGTGGAAAATTCAACATCGGATATGAACGAATTCTCTATCGACAGCGAGATCAACTCGGATAATTTCGAGTATGCGTCAAATACCACCCGGTACCGAGCTGTATAATCACTGAGTTTTTTCTGAGAACACGATGATAACTTTTTAGTTATCGCGGTGGCGACTGCCGCAATTGTTGTTGCCGCGGAGATAGCAATTGGAACTGCAATCGGAGCCATCATGGTCACCGTCGACAAAATAACCCCGGCGCTGGCCATCACACCGGACACCGAGTACACGGTGATGTCGATGATTGCTATGCTGCGTCGGTATTTTTTCATTTTTTCACGATAGCGCTCAGAAAGTGATTTCAAGTTCGCGGAAAATTCTTTCACGGTATCATATCGATATCGATGCGATTGTGATACCTCTGGGACTATTATCGGTTCAATTGATTTCATCGATGTCATTGTTATTTTAAACCCGCTAGTGTTTTCAATTATTCGCCATCGCCCGGGTAGTAGATCAGGGGGTAGTCTACTTCACCTACAAATTCTAAACACCAGGTTATTTTTTTTCTAATGGTGTTATCAACCACGACAATCTCAAATTCTTCTTCACCCCCTATAATTACTGTAGCGGTGCCACCAAAGTAGGTTTTACCACTCACGATGATATCAAATTGCTTGTTAGAGATTAACGTCATCCTGTAGATACCATGGGGCCACTCCCCGATATTGACTTTCAATTTAGCATTAGAGTTTTTTACCCAATCAAAGGTCCCATGATCGACCATATACACGATATTTTTAACGCCTATGTCTGGATGCGGAATCTTTACTTTTTTAAAATCTTCTTTTAGTTTAAGAATATCGTCGTAAATATCGAGATAGGTTTTATTGATTTCGGTTTATTTCATCATCGTTTTATCGCGGCGTTCAAAAAATGAAATCAAAAGGAGGTTAAATTCTAAACCTTTTTGGGTGCCATAATGCCCGTTGAGTTGAGAATATGTCGTCGTGATATTGTAACTTTCAGAACCCTCAAAGAAATTTTTAGCCATTTCGCTCATGCGTTTTTGTTCGTCAATAGCTTTTTTAACTTCAGCGAGAGTCGGGCCTGTCAACGATATGGTTTCAGACACAGGTGTTCACCCTAAAAATTTATCCACGATGGTATTAAGTGTTGTTTGTTTCACCATAAACATATTAATATTTTTGAGAGTCATCGTAGATGTAGCCGGGACACCAAAAAAATTATTAGCGACGTAGGCATTGTGAGTATGCTTGCCGATAAACTCGCTAAATTCAGCGAGAGTCATGCCAGCCACAAGCGGGGTTCCAAAAAACTTAACAATGGTGTCGTTACTGGGTTTTTGTACCTTTTCAAAATTTTCTATTAGTTTAGAAATATCGAGATAATTTGCCTTGATTTCATTTTCATTCATCATCCTTCCCGCGTCCATGTTAAAAAAGAATAAAGATAGAAAGTTTTTAATTTCAGCGAGAGTCATGCCAACCACAAGCGGGCTTCCAAAGAATTTATGTACGACATTTTTGCGAAAATTGTTATAACCTCGTATATGATCATCCAGCTCACGGCCGCGGGTGGCAATCATGCTGTCGTGGGCGTCAATCGCGTCGGTGATCGTAGACACAAGTTCACCTGGTTTAAGTTGTCCATCGTTGGAATACAGCGCAATAGAGTTTTCAGCGGCGTTGCGCTGCCGTATCAAAATGTCATTCGGGGATATATTACTACTTTTTAATTTACCCTGGCGATCTTGAAATACAACTATTTCGTTCGGGTCAACACTTGCTAAATTTAACGTCTCAGCGATTTCATCTTCAATTATTTTTTTTACATCCTGGATAGAATCCGCAGATGTTTTCGCGGTGGGTTCCGACATTGACAGAGATTGTCCCCAAATATTAATCATTATTGTAAAGACTCTAGTATTTTTAATTTATTGATTCTCTAAAATTACCTTGTAATTTCCCACTCGTGTATTTATTTACAACCAGATGAGGTGGTTTCTGTCACGATGGAATCTCCGCGAGGACATTTAATACTTCACGGCCGCATATCGGTGGATCATTTAATTGTTGTGTTGGCAGCGTGGAATAAAATATCGGAAACTCTTTGAGTTTCATCGAAGAATTTATATACCGCATAAACTCGCTTGGCGGAGCTAACCCATATGAATCAAAATAGACAATCCCACGCGGATCGATCGCGAATGCAACCCAGTGAGTTCCCGATCCGCTGCTGTTATCAAGATTGATGATACCGGTTTCAATGCGTTTAGGTTTTCTCGTTAATTGATCTCTCATAAAAACCCCTCTGAAGTTTTTTATCGCTAGTTTTTTAGCAGCATCAATTAAATCAAAATTGGACATGGGAACAATTGGGCTTTCAACTAATAAACCGTTCCTGGTATTCTTAGACCCTTTCCGCTGTACCATGAATACGGGGTTCCTGGTAGTCTTAGACCCTTTCCCTTTTTTTATATCCTTTCCCAGTTGCCTTTTTCAACGCCATCCCTGCCGCGGTCCCAACGGCTCCCAACGCCGCCGCTTTCGCCACCGCTTGAGCAGCCGCTGCTATCAATGCTGGTACTGCAGCTAACAATGGAAATATACCACCTGATTTTATCATGTTGGCGACTGCAGCTTTTGAAAATACAATTTGAACCCCTCTTTAATTCTTTAGCGCATCATTGAAATGTTTTATTTGACGATCCGTCAGTGATATTTTATGTGTACCGCCGGACATCTGCGCTGGTTTTAACGTTATTGTGGACTAACGCGATTGTGTGTTTGACTCCATAGATGACTTTTCTGACATTTCTGCAGAATCCAAATATGTGATGGAGTGGAATCGCACATGAAAAATATCGCTGCTGTTCGTGCAATGCTAATTTTCGTGTTGCAAGTCCTAAATTGAAATTACCATTAACGCCTCCGAGAATATCAAACGCAACTCCGGGCCTAGCTCGGCGTTCTGGATTAGCCGCTTCTTGTTGATCGACTTCTGCATTATCTCTTGCTGTTAACACTTTAATGTATTGAAGGTAGTCAGCGTTATCAGTAGTATGTTTTGCAAACATCATAGACGGACCAGCCGACCTTGTATAATCATCGGAGTATCTTGCTAGCCCGATTATTGTTGTTGCAACATCAACTTCACGGTCTATTGATTCAATTTCTTTTCCATCAATGAGATATCTTGCACTTTCAAATAACGCCATTATGCCATTATTAACAAAACCAACTCGGATATTTGGATCATTTGCATATGGGGTATCAGCTGCAACATTTGTTACGAGTTTTCCCTCGATTTCAATAAATGCTTCACATGGCAAAAAGTATTTACTGGTATCTTGAACTTGAAGTTCAATTCGCGATCGTAGGTCGGGTTGTATTGCATAATAGGAATAAAATTGATAATCGCGGACGGAATTGTCCTTGGGTACTGGGGCTTCTATATCAAGAGCGGGATCAGCCTGTTGTTTAAACATTTATAACATTACTAGCGTTTTCAATTGTCTTTGTAATCATCGTCGATTTTATTTTCGTTTCAAACAACTTCCTGCTATCGCGTTCATGATAGCGCTATCTGTTACCGGTGAAGCTGTCAATGGCGACGGAGTCACCGAAGCAGCCAACGACGCTAGTTTTTCTTCCACTGCGCTATTTATTGCTTTGCAGATTTTTGCAGGTATCACTGTAGTTGATGGCAGCACTGGTGGTTTCTTTCGCACCAATGATGCTATTTTATCTTTCGCGGCAGAAAATATCTTTCCGGCAAGATTTCCAACATCGCTGATTCCCTTATCACGAATAATATCAATGGCTTTCATTGATAATTGTTTAGCTAACGGCGCCACTTTTGGGGCCATTCTTGTAAATAACCCCGCAATGGTATTGCCGAAACCATCTCCGTAATATGCTCTATAAACAGGCAATCGTGTAGTGTAGTGTAGTGTATGATCATCTTGTTATAAAACTAGTAATTTTTCAATTAGTGATCAATCGCTGTAATAACCATGGGCATCTTTGTGATTTTCAACTAATTCAGCAATGAGTTCTCGATATACATTAATGTCCATGATACCACCGGCAAATAATCGTCTACAGATATCAGCTGCCACATTAATTATTTCCGGAGAGTTGTTTCCGGCTCGCTTCCCCTCCCCCCCCCCCCCCCCGATGAGAACTTCCAGCCGTGATATATCACTGAGAATGTTACCAGGACAAGTAACGCTAGTGTTTTCAACTATGCCGCTACCTAAATATTCATCTTCAGTTGACTCCTCTTCATCCTCTACAACTAGATACATTTTATCTATTCTACTCAATACTTTGTCTTTAAAACTCTCAAAATCATTGCGGTTACTGTCTGTGATTCTAAATCTATCATGGTTTGCCAGGTATACTTTTTTTATCCAATTCTCGTCGTTTTTTATATACTCTTTATACCCTTTGTTTACATTTTTTCTCTTTGATCGAGTGAAAAATTCTGCGCGGTAAAGTTAATTAAATCATTGTCATCTTTAAAATTTTTAATTTTGCTGTATGCATCGTATGTAAATATATTTTTCGGTGAATACATTTTTTCTATACTAACGTCTTCTTCCTCTTCTTCTGGTTTTCTTGCAGTAGCACCTAGTTCTTCTAGTACTCGCTCTTTTTTTTTTGTTGTTGCCGTGAAGTAGTTACTATATCTACTGGAAGTGTTTCTAAAGACTTTTTTGTTTGTTCGGTCTCTGCTGCAATTTTTTCAAGCACACCAAGAACAGGCACTTCTCGTCGCTTGCCTTCCTCAGGAATATCTCCAAATATTGCTCGTTCAGTTGCTGTTTTCACATCTTTGGTCGCCTTAGTTACCGGGGCGAACAGTTGTTCACTTGACACAGAAAAGTCAGTCTGCGCTTGTTGTCGTTGTTGAAGTTTCTCACGAAGTCTGTCTCGAACCGGTATAAACTTTTTAATTGCTGCTAGCCGCTCTCGGGCTAATCTAGTTGTAAGCGATTCACCTACCATATAGTGTTTGTGAACTGAGTTTTCAAATGTGAAACTATCACAATTAAAAGCTGAGTTATTAAATAATGTACCATCAAGCTAACGTATCCATCTCGGACAAGGTTAAACTGTACGACGCTATCCGCGAGTGTTTCAGAAATAACATCGCTGGGGGTTTCAGAATTGTAATATCTGAGAACGGCGATGAACGATTTTTGTTAACGACGCGGCAACAACAACAACTACGTGAAAATGGAGGCGTCGTGGTGATTACTTGCTACCACAACCAGATCATCCATTACGCACATAACTGCATGAGCAGGCCCAAGCTGCTGAGTATCCTTTCAGGAGAAAATCCCATGTGAGTGTTACAAAAAACGCTAAAAAAAATAATTTTTTTACAGAAAAATTACTGAAAGCCTATTTTTTATAGTACGCTCACGTGGTTAGGATACTGGTTTTTCCTCGTTTAATATTTTTCTAAGATCACGAACTTTAGAACTAATTTCAGCTCGTTTTTTATACTCTTGGCCGAGCTTTTGACGTATTGCTTCAACGGTGCTAAATAGCGTTATAAATACATCAATATCGTTACCGTACAAACAAGCATAGATGGACTTTTGAATTCCTTTCACGAGTCTGTACATCTTAGGTAAAACATAACGACCCTTACTAGACTGATACTCAATGTCTTCATATTCCGAGGCAATCCTGTCACAGTCGAGATCTTTAGATAATATTATCCCTCTATTTTTTAAAATTGAAATTTCAGCAATTATAGAATTTACATCTTTGATATCCATATTTTTATAAAAATATAGATATAATACATTTTGCCTCTAATTATTAAAAAAAATTGGGGGTCGTTTTTGACCCGTTTTTTTATGGGCGGCACAGTGCCTATATAATCTCCGCTCGAGTGTTGCGGCAGATTGTAGTCATACATATACTTAATTAACTTAATTATGGGCGGCACAGTGCCTATATAATCTCCGCTCGAGTGTTGCGGCAGATTGTAGTCATACATATACTTAATTAACTTAATTAAGGATGGATTATAATTCAATGAAACGATGATGGAATTTGTGATGGATAAAATGACGGGGCAGATTTTCTACGGCCAATCCAACCAATCAAAAGCAACCAAATTAAATTAACACGGTTGCATGATTGACAAAAGACAACCACACGCCCGTGTAAATGGCGTTGGTTAGTTTTGATTGGTTGGATTTGGCTTTCGAAAGCCCAAGCTTATTACGAATCATAACATATATAAGGTGACTAATACAGCAGCGTTGATTCACGGGTGTGTTATTTTATTTCCATGAATTACTTATTAATGCCGTTTCACAACATTTAAATGAGACAAAATATTTAAATGAAACATTAAACAAAATAATACAGTTGTTAAATAACAGCGTATATTTCCCTGTTCTAATTCTCTAGACAAAATGCATTATCGATTAAATCACAAAGAGCTGTATACAGAGGAATTTTAACCACGCCCACCTACTTCAATGAATGGGAAACACTGTTCCGGCTGAGCGCATAGGTATTGCGCTGGATTATAAAGAACCCGTTTGTACTAAAAGTGTATTATAGATGGTCTAAATAAATACAACTGCTTAAATTGCAGTTTTAACCAAGCGACAATAAAAGGTTTTAGAAATTGTAAAAATACAACTCTAACGAAACTATGTTATACTCCATTACAGTCACGTGGGCGGCGCGCCTAGTCAAGGTATTCAGGCAATAGCTGACGGTACATTTCCTTTGACGTCATAATACAAGGGAACTTAGTGAGCAGAGTGTGAGTTGCGGCGGATTTATCCATAAAGGATTTATCTCCCTTGAATCGTTTCAGATGTATACGAATTTTATTTTATGACCATTTTTTTCGACAGAGTTAATTTAGTAATATTTTCTGCAACAAATCGTATTGAAGACCTACAAATGTCAAAGTATCTACTAGCTTTATTTATTGATTGAAATATTTTCTCCTCTTTGGTTTCTAAATCAAACGATTTGACCACCCTAGGGCGTTTTGAGTGCCTACCAGCGTTGCTTTTTAAAAGGTTATCGCGCTGCGAGATGGATTGAAGATTCTCAAGACAATTATCAGTCTTCACGCCATTTATGTGATCAATCACAAAGCCATCATTAATTAATCCGTAAAATACTTCATAGATGGCTCTGTGACAGAGATACTTCTTCCTCCCGGCTGTAAACATCAAGTATCCCATATTATTTACCCATCCAACCGGCCTTTTTAGTCTGCAATTTCTAACAACACCATCACTGGAGGCTTCGTAATTAACAAGCACTGGATGAGGTCTGAAATCTTGGCTCATTTGTATAATAATACTACTCATCTAATTTATATCTGCTTTAATTATAAACCTCTTGATATAATCTTGAGGGGTTTTTATGATTTTGTCGCTGACGGAGTCATCGTTGGGGTCAATGACTGCATTTTTTATTCGTTTGTCATAATAGCGTTTTAGTTCCCTGTATCGTTTACCCCCACAAGAAAGACACAACTGCGATTTTCCCCTTACCCCAGCCCCACATTGGAGGAATGGGAGAGGACCGAAAGAACCGTTGCGAACGCTTTGTAAATGATACCCACAGAATTCGCTTCTGCATGATTTGTTACACGGGGTTGTTGATCCAATAATTAGCCACTTGCAGTGATTCATTATACTATATTTTTCTATTTAAATACTTGTTTTAATTATAATATGAAGGAGTTCAAGAGATTATCGAAAATTAAGCCTTGGAAAAATACTACATTCATTGATTATACCATGAAAGAATTCCAAAGATTATCGAAAATTAAGCCCTGGAAAAATGATAAATTCAATTTCGATAAGGAGTTCAAGAGATTATCGAAAATTAAGCCCTGGAAAAATACTAAATTCAATCTCGATAAGGAGTTCAAGAGATTATCGAAAATTAAGCCCTGGAAAAATGCTAAATTCAATCTCGATAGAGTCTCTGATACACCAAAACGTCTAATCGGTGACAGAACTATACTAAGTAAAATCAAGGAGTGTTTTAATGAATTCTACCGAGACGGTGCAGCATACTGTTGGTCGACATTTCGAATTATTTATGAAGATGTCAATGTACCCAACATCGATGCTACTATGAACGATGAAAGAGCAGCTGAGATAATTTCACACCTTGGCCCGCCAAGGAGCTGGAAATTCAAGGGTAAATTGCAAAGCAATTCCCAACAGAAGTATTTTTTCAGAATAAAATTCATTATCGAAGTCGAAGGCAAATGGATTATCAGGGATAAATTTGAACCAATCCTCAAGGATAAAAAAAACTGTCATTGTGAGTAGAGATTCCAAACCAGGAATTCTAACTGGAATTGACAAACCATACTACGAGAGATCTTATCCAGTACAGCAATTGTTTATGGGATATATCCGTTAAATGATAAACCCGATATTGCAAAACTAGCTCCTATGAAATATTCTAGTTCACTGAATTGTGTAGCAACACGGGTAATGGAACACTTCACAAATGCATCCCGAGGAAATAAACTAACTGATCTGCGACGTAGGAAAATAACCGAATGGGAACTGACAGTGAAACAGCACGGTGCAAAGATTTCTGATATAGCTAAATTAGAAGCATCATTAAAATTCTCAATATCAGTAACGACAATAACCGGAGAAGTATTATACGAACCGAAATATCAATCGCGAGGAGGTCCAATTAAAATTATTGATCATAGCGAACACGCGTGGACGGCTGCAGTAACAATATTTCCACGAGATAGAACCGTGAAATATATCCCTAAGGAGTTCGTCGGGGACGTTTTTTATAATGAGAATTTATTCGATGCTATTCACACGCTGTGTAAAGATGATCCTGTGTCAGTGTGGTTACTTAGAAGTGATGAAGATCCCGAAATAGGATTTGATCAATTTGTAAGACCAAATGGTGAATTATATCGCGTTGAAGAATTAAATAACAGAATGAGAAAAATCGCTAGTGATTTTTCACCGGAGAGTTCCCATGAAAAACTATTAACGGATAGTTTTGCTATTCCATCAGTGGTAGCTCACTTCGCAAGAGAAAAAAACTCATGGCGTCCAACACGAAGTGATTTTCTCGAGGACGTTAAATTGAGTTTCGTCAAATTTGGTCATGGAGGACTGTGGAAAACAAAATACCATCGTGGCGGTATGATTTCAGTTGATATATCCGCGTGTTATCTTGGAAGTTTCCTCGGGTATGGAGAATGTAGTAACTATTTTAAACGATTTGGACACCCCACACATGAAATGACTCGTGTTGCGATTAATGGGCCATTACCTGATTTTGATTTATCTGGATTCGCTCGTGTGATATCATTCGAATTCGCTACAGGGTTACATCCGTGTAGTTATGTTTGGCTTGGTACACATATATCTGAAAAGGCCTGGATGCCAATAGTGTTACTACGATATATGATTGATTGTGGTATGCTAATATCGTTGATTGTTTCCGAAGCTATTATATGCTATCTAGCTCAGAAAGAAGTTTGGCTACCACAACCCGATCTAGATCGTATAATTAGCGAACAGCGAAAACAGTTTCCAGATTTCAATGAAGAACAAATCATGAAATGGTCTAAGAAGTTATTTGAAATTAAAAAAGAACAAGCAAAAGATTTTGGACGAAGAATAATCGGTAAATTTACCCAGGGTGGTAGATACGACAATGCAAAATATTCTTCGCGGTTGATCATAGACATCGCTGAATACGATTTTATTGTAACGGATTTAACGAAACAGGGAAAACTTGTAAATCGTAAAGACGCTTTCCTATCCGATGGAAGACGATTAGGTACAATTGTTACCTATTGTGATGGATATATTAAACAATATACGCATTTGAGAAGTTCTATGCTAGCTTATGCTTCTATCAATTTATTTTCGATGATAAATAGATTTCCTAATACCGCAGTTAGAGTAGCCACTGATTCTATGTATATCCACGAGAAATACAAATCAGATGTAGCTAAATTCACAGATCCGGAGGCAAATTGGGGATGGTGGAGATTTAAAAAGGAGACGCTACATGAGTATTGTGAATCGGCAGATGTTGCCATGGATGAAAAGTACTTAAAGTGTGATAAGATTCAATCCGAATTTTCTAATGCACCACCGGTATCTGATCCAATATGTAGATACAAGACAGTTTATTTAAACGGTTGTGGTGGGTCAGGAAAGACAACTCGTGCAATTGAATTATATCATAGAAACGCTAGCGTTTCAAAATCAAACATGATTGTCCTAACACCTACTCACAGACTCGCCAGAGAGATGAAACAACGAGGGGTAAATGCCTGTACTTATCATAGTTTCTTTCGATGGAAAGGCGATGAATGGACCCCTGATCGAATGGGTGATAAATTCATTCCTGAAATCATAATTTGGGATGAAATATGCACAGTGTCATTAGATGTATTACAAACATTTCTCGAGTGGTTGTTATTGAAAAATACAAAAGTCGTCATGTGCGGTGATCACGGCCAACCACCACCATTTATCGGTGCATCCCCACATGAATGGCTAAAAGGTTTTGTAGACTATTATGAAGAAATTAACACTGATTATAGATCACTTGATGAACAATTACGAGAATTCAAAGCGCTAATTAGATTACAGCCGGATAAAATCCAATGTGAAATAGCGCGTGAAATAATTTCAGAAACTCCAATGAATGATTTTTGGGAAACGTGGAGACCAAACGATTTGATAATTGCAAGTAGAAAAATAGTCAGAGACACACTTCAGATGAAGTTATTTGAATTGCATAAAGAAAAATTTGCAACACTTCCAGTACCGTTGTGTTATAGGCCTTCGGATACACGAAAGCAGAATATAGAAGTTGATATTCCAGGAGGATTTCAAAGACAGAATTTAGTGTTAAATGATATTGTGATGGTTGATATCAGCGTCGTTGAAGATGCATTGCGTGCTAATAATTCCCCGTGGACGCTAGGTTACGCAGCAACAATACATTCTTCACAGGGATTGACTATATCAGATACAATTGTTTGGATGGTGGATAATCACATCGAATGGTCGAATTTAGTCTATCTTGCAGTATCCAGAGTACGAAGAATAAATCAACTTCGAAGAATCGTTTTCGATGATGACACCCCAATGGATGATGCTAGCATCGTTGATGTTAAAGTTATTGATAAAAAAAACTCTCCGGTTACAAACAACAAGACAAAAAAAAAAACAACGAGAATTTTACATTGATGCTGAATTAATAATTACGCTGAAGCAGCAACAAAATAATCACTGCGCAAGTTGCAATTGTATAATGCGTTGGCAGTATTCGGATAAAGATCCTCGCCAATTTACCGTAGACAGAAAAAAAAAACAGTCTCGGTCATGTCAGAAACAATGTGATGTTGACTTGTCTTGAGTGCAACAGACGCAACGGCGCTAGTTAAGACCAGGCGGTGGCAATTGAGTATCGTCAGGAATCACTTGTAATTGTTCGCGTGTAAAACCCCGCTGAGGGGCAGTTGAATCCAATTTATAGATTGGAGGTCTACCAGTTGATCGTGTTATAGTAGATATCTTGTGTGCAGTAACACTCCAAATAGGATCAGTAGCCCTTTTTCTGCCACCTTCAAGCTCTCCTGGTTTGTATAAATACCTAACAGTGACATTACTACCAAGAATTGGCTGAGAAACGCTATCCCGCTGTGGTTGTGGTATATACTTTTGTTATTGCGTTGTTAGGTTTCATATTGATTGCTCTGGTAATCTCGTTATTTAGCGCTGCAACTACCCCTGGTAACCTTTTGACCCATTCACGGGATCGCTTTTCTTGGATGAATTCTTTTGCGTATTGATATCCAAATAACCGCTCAGCAAGAGTCCGATTAAATCGTTCAACAATTGCCTGATCGCGATGTAACGCAGTATGCCCCCGTCTGATGGTGACATTGTGATCTTTCATCGCTGATAAAACAGCGCCTTGAAATTCCTTGCCAGGATCGACTTGTAATAGATTTGGCCAGCGTAGTGGGCCTCGTCGATAAATCTTTTCAAATGCAGAAGCAACTTCAGGTGATGATTTTGTTTTTAGCGGTTCTGCTTGTTTGTATCGACTCGCAACGTCAACTACGGTTAGCGCGTATTTGTAACCGTTGTCATGTGGTAAAAACAATAAATCAGCTTAATGAACTTCATTGGGTACAGTAACATCAAAATGCGATAAATTGATTTGTTTAGGACGCGGTAGATAAATTTGCCATATAGCCTGTTTGGATAACCAATTAGCCGCAGTAGCCTTTTTCACTTTTGCGGCGCTGGCGAGTTTACTGATTGCTGCTTTACCCTTCCAGTATCCTCTCGGAGAATAATACATAGATTCCATATTATTAATTACCAGCACCTAACATCAATTTGCCTTTCATAGCCGATTTTACCAACCACGAAGCTAATTTTTCTTTCAAAGATTTATCAGGAACAGCATTTAACGCATGAATTAATTTCACATCCGCGAGATGCCTGTTTTGCAGATTGCTGCTTTTATATGCAACATCATGAGCATGACACGCCTTATCAATAGCGTTTATCGGATACTCGCCGGGATCGGGGTTGATTTTGATCATCAAGTCTGATATCTAATCGTGTTCCGGGGCCACAGTAGCTATATCCTGGAAGGTGCTTTTCTCCGGGGTACTTTGCCCATGGGGTTCCAGGGAGCTTTGCCAATTTGGCTGCGATATCACCTCCTCGTTTTTTTTAAAACATCTCCGGATTTCATAGAAATAAATCTAAATTTTTTTGTACCACATGTTGCACATCTACCAGTAAGTGCAGATCTGTTATTTTTAGTTGTAACCGTCGTCACATCATTTGTGCTAGTACGCGTTTTACACTTCACACAATATAGATCCATAATTTATGTATAGAGATATGGATATAATTGATTTTTCAGCGACTAAAACAAAAGAACCAGTTAAGCATCATGCAGCGCTACCAAACTCTATCCGCGCAATTATAATCGGGCCATCTGGATCCGGCAAGACGCAATTGTTGCTCAATTTAATAATGAGATGGATGAAATGGGATAAGTTGTATTTAGTTGCTCCTAGCGTAGATGATCAACGATGCTATGAAGTGCTAAAAGATTTTAATGAAAACGCTTCAGAGATTGCTAGCGAGTGTGTTATTGAATTTATAACCGATATTGACGAGGCACCATCAGTAGAAGAGCTCGATGGAAGTATCAACAATTTAGTTGTATACGATGATGTCATGTTAGATAAACAAAAACCCAGCTAGAATATTTTCCCGAGGCAGGCACAAAAACACTGATGTGATATATGTCACTCAACGCTACACTCAGATTCCAAAAGTGATCAGAGATAACTGTAATATTCTTGCTGTATTCAACGGCGTTGATACACATACGCTACGAAATATTTGGCAGACATGGTGCTCTGATATGGACTTCAATCAATTTAAAAATTTCTTTAGTAACGCTAAGTCGACCCCGCATGGATTTATAACAATAAATTTACATGATCCTCGGACACGATATCGTATCGGACTCGATCAAATATTCGGTTGAAATCATTTATTATTTTTGTTAACTTGTAGCAGCAGAAAGGGTGAATGACCACATCGTTGCGACCAAAATTGATTAAAAAATCGTAAAATCTCTGTTTGCTAAATGGAGACTTATTTTTTTTTTTTTGGTTAAAATATGAGATTTCGTAGGAAGGCTCAATTTTCGTTTTAAAGATTTAATCAAAAATTTGTCGGAAAAGTGTAGTCTGTTCACCCTCTCTGCTGCTCCCCATGATGTACATGTATGAGTGATTGATTGTAGGTCCTTATGATTTATGAAAATTAAAAGTATAAAGAGACATATTTTTCTTTCTTGTATCTTATCTGCTACAAATGACAATCATATTGCACACAATATCACTTTTAAAAGTTCATTAACTGTCTTTCATTTTAATGTGTGTGTGTGTGTACTTTTTATATAAAAAGTTTCTAATAAATAGGCATGTTATAAAATTCTACCTTTATTTCTGTATGTTAGCTTTTCTCTCTCTCTCTCTCTCTCTCTCTCTCTCTCTCTCTCTCTCTCTCTCTCTCTCTCTCTCTCTCTCTCTCTCTCGTTTCCAAGTAACCAATAGGCTTAATCAATTATTCCCAAGTGTTATTTACAGTTTATTGTTTATAATTTGGAGAAGAAAAAAAATCCAAAGGAGTTCAAATCTTGGGTATGTAAAATATCCTGTTTTTAACACTTATGTGAAGATTATAATAACAATGATATTATAAGTAAAGATAATTTACTAGTAAGAAAAAAAAACTAGAGGAGATAGACTATAACTGTATTTGTAATGATCATTGTAGGAAGCTTAGATGATCATTTTTTGTTTGTTGTTTTTTTTTCTTCTTGTTTTTGTGGGGTTTTTTTTAAGTCATCAAAGATATAATTAATATGTAATGTATAAATTTTACTAATTTTATTTGGGATATGTTCGGGAATTATTCCCGAGTTCTGGGTAATTTACGAAAGATCGCGATTAAATGGATATAGTTTGAAATGTGTATCGGAGCTTGGGCATTAATTTCGCACAATAATGAACAATAAACAGCGCCTTACTCCGTTTCGTAGAATAATTCGTCTGGATTTTAGAAACACCCTGTAAACATTGTATTAGCACATGCACTGACGAGATAACAACAGATTGAGTAACAGAGTAGTGTTTATGCAAAATTATGCTGTGTTTTATAAGTGTTCTTACAGTTTACACAGGATGATAGATGACATTGTTAGCGGACGTGAAAAGTCTGAACTAGTATTAATAGAAGGTAATCTTAAGTTATGTGATTTCGAGGTGAGCTCCCCCCGCCACACGTTTATTTTAATAAACTGTAACTATCTATCTATAAATACGCCAATGCAGCCACGCTTGACTGTTAAGCAGCGGGTGTTGCGTGGCCAAAGATAAAGTAAAGACGAAAGTGATAGGACAGTCAGAAGAGTAATGATAGGAAATGCAGAATAAGTAATAGTGTCGGTGTAAGTTTTCGCCCCTTCATACTCAGACCACAGGAGTCTGACGTTTTATTAATAAAGTACGACAAAATCTTTGTGCAAGCGTGACCACAACCCTCCTCTCGATTCGACTTTTCTCACGTGTCTTTTATAGCCCCGAGAATCACTTGCTCTTACTTGTAGCTGACTAGTTCCTTAGAATGTGATTTTGGAAAGCTCTTGCATTGAAATACCAAGTCAGGAGTTTCTGCATTTATTGTTGGTGATTTGTTCCATGTCTCTATTGTACATGGGAATAAGTTGAACTTGAAACAATTTGTTGATGCTGACTTTAATTGGAACTTTTACCTGTGGTTTGTCCAAGTTTGGCTATATGCAAGGGTCAGGTATTTGTCCGCTGGTATGACCATACCATACCAAACCTATTCAGAAGCTGGCAGATGCTTTGGTCATTTGGTCATAACACCTTTTGTCTCATGACCTCTCAAGGGAGTAAAAACTTCTGAAAGCTTGACATAATGAAAAAATACTTTGAACTTTAAGGGCTCCGTGATAATATCCTCGAAGTATTGGTTTCTGGTCTCAGTAAACTCTGCTAAAACTTTCTAAAAAGCTCTAAGACTTTCTAAGAAGCACTAAGTACTAGAAATTGGGCACTAAGAGCATTGTAAAGCATTGAATTACCAAGAAAACATAAATCTTACTAAAATAAATTGATAAATATTGTTAACTGACCTTATGAGAGAGGACAGATGGCTCTACCTACCAAATCACATGATATGACTACCTGTTAACCACCGACAAACAAGCAGTATTTGGCAAGGAAATATGTTTTAGTTTAAGTGATATATGCATTAAAAATGTAAAATTAAAATGTTGCAGAAATTATACTGCAGTAGATTTTAGTAAGTAATACAAATAAATTTTAAATGTGCTGCAGAAATGATTCATATAAAAGGAAATTTGCTCCATATGATGCAGATGTATTTATTATATAATTTTATTGTTATGAATCTTATCTGGCTTATGTTTATGTTTCCGTGGAAGTAAATGAATTAAACTTTAATAACCAAGTCCTTAATAATTACTGTTTAGACGTATACTGTTGTACATAATAATTTTAAAGTTCAATTGTTTTGTCAGATGGAATTTTGATCAATGATGTCTTTTGATGGAAACATGTTAATGCATGCTTAATATATTGGAAGATATTGTTGTTGAATTTCTTTATTATTAAATTTTTTTATGACTATCCCTCCTTCAGCTTAATAAGAAAGTAGAGTCACTCTAGTGTCCGAAAGATCGAGATGATAGATCATTATTTTAAGATAAGCCAACATTACACTTTCATACAATGCAGTCTGGGGTTCAGTATTTCCTATACAAGAAAATAATATACATCAAAGCCTGAAATTTAAGGGTTCTCCACCACTCATATTCTAGAAACATTTATACACATATAAGCATATTTTCAGTTTAAATTTCTTTTTTTTCCTTCAAGCCATCAACAGGACCTGCTTTTGTACATACTTTTATGCAAACAAACTTGTCATCAATTATTTCCATATTCAGCAGATCATAAACATGACCACAAAAAAGTCTTTATCCATTGAAGTTTTGTTTATGTTTCGGAAAAGGAATAAATATAATTCCTCCGTTAAGACAATCTGGATATCAGCTGTAAGAACTATAAGGCTCCTGCTGACTTTATTTCACCCTTATAGATCAAGAAATAAAAAAAATCATTGCAAAATTTGTAAATTCTGATCATAATCAATTCATTATTGTTATAGGCAGCATGTCGGTGGAAAATGGCAGATAAAAGCAATTCCTGGAGGTGTGTCTAATTTATGCTCACAGATTGGTTAATGGATTAGCATGATTGACAAATGGCGATAGATCAACACAGACCGTAACAAATACAAATATTTTTTGAGCATCAGGAAAGACAACTCTGTCAGTGCCTTGTTTTACTGGTCGGTGTATAAGAAATATAAAATGTAAGAAAAACAAAACAGAAACAAAAAGGAAATGGGGAATAAATAAAAACTAATAAAACATACACACAAAAAGATGTAAGAAAAGCAACAGGAAAAGAAACCGGTATGAAACAAGCAAATTTCCATGACATGAACTACATGGCCAAAATGCAGCTTAAATGGTAGTTTTTTATTTTTCTCTTTTTAGGAGGCATCTTGCAATGGAAGTGAATTTTTACCAACTGATCACAAATTAATACAACAGAGATTTTGTAGTTTTAGCCAACATAGATATGTGAGACAGTTTGCTTGGAGCTTCCCCTGGGTCAGTGGTTCTTCACAGCGTTTTCCAAGGTTCTTGATATACCAATTATATTGGCCACCATGTATAGACTATCATGTGGCTGCCATGTATCATGGACTGAAAAATGGTGTTAAACTCAAAAATCAAAAAAGTATTCTACTAGCCCCCCTCCCTGTCCTCCAAAACACCTCCCATCTACACCTCCCATCTGCCTATCTCAAGGACAAAAAGACACTTAATGATGATGTCTATTTATTGCACTTATATTTATTTGTTTGTTAAATGTGTGATAAATCAATGATAATACAGTTGTCTGTTTCTAATTCTAAGAAGATTAAATGACAAATTTCATTTATGAAGTTACTAATAAAATAGTTTGTTTCAAACCATACCCATTCTTTCAACAATGGTATGATCGTATCCCTTTTTGCTAAAATGTGTCCGTCATCCCTTGCCACATTAGAAATTTCTAGCTGAAAGAATATTTTATGTTTATCAGAAATAATTGATAAAGATGGACAATTGTAAAACTATTGGTCATTACTGAATACGCAATTTTTGATTAAAATGTGATAAATTTATAGATGCTTCCCAATAAGGTCATTAGCAGACAATATTCTGCCCATTTACCTGGACAAGAAAAAGTGACCATTTTAAACAAGGCACACTAGGCGAAATCAACTTTAAATTACAAAATTAGATGCTAACAGATTACAAAATTAAGTACTAACAGAATGTCTGACTTGTGTTCTGGTCATGTATGTATGTTTTGTAACAGTATCATGAGATTCAAAGAATTTATTTAAACTTCCAAATACCATAAAAACTCAACAGTACATCTGCCAGCATACCACAAAATTTAATATGGCTGCTGATGACACCAATCTGGATGTATCTGCAGGTGTATCAATCTCTCAGGGATAAGAGCTTCCAGGTAAAGTGTGCATGAAGTTCTCCAAGGATGTAACCTTTGACATGCCTCATTTTCCTCCTTTGTATATTTTTATCATCTTATGATCTGTGGAATAGCTCAAGGCTAGAAGGAAATGACTAATTAGAAGTTAATCCTTATGGTCATGATTACCTTGTGAAAAGGTAGCTGCCACATGACCTAAAAAAAAAACAACAATTTATTGAGTGTTTATAACACATTCAATTGTTAAGCAAAAATAAACAAAAATTTGATTGCCCTTTTATATTGCAATGGTGTTTAAATTAAATTGGTAATGATACATATGTAAACGATAAAAGTAATCTGTCAGCTTTCTCAGAGTCTGATTATATACAATATTGTCCAGGCTTTGATACTCCATAATAATGCTAACCGCAAGTTAAGTACATGTATTTAGATTTGGGCACTACAGTTATCGGTGGACACTTATTTAATGAATACAGAAATGTAACATAAATCATAAAATTAAGTTGGCAAATTCTGTTTTCATTTTTAGGGAAATGGACTTGTGATGAAAATGACACTAAGTCTTGGACTTCACTTTTTGAGAACTTTTAGCATGAATTCAAACATTTCTTGTATCAACTGAATCATGCATGTGTAGTAAACTTTTTCAGATAATGTTACCCATAGTGGAAACCCAGTGTTGAAGTCCTTCCTTACCAGTCTGACTCAAAGGTAATAGTAACTGAATAATCTGTTTTGTAATCCCAATTGTAATCAGATATCTTTTTATACAAAAGTACGGCTTTACAGCTGTAACTTACCGGTAAATCATTTCTGATAAGGACAGTATTCTTATGAACAGGTTCTGATTGTTATTCCATTGTGGTCATGAAATTATTTCATGGCTTTTGTATCAACTGCAGTTTTTAAGTAATTGAAATTAATCTGTGTTTTTATTTTTATCTCTAAAAGACCATTATTGCTTATGGTATGATTATTTGTGTATCATCCAACGATCCCATGTTTTACATTTACAATTGTTATTTACAGCTGCAGAGATTAGTGTGCCATACTTGCCACCAAAAGGGTGCGAGTTTGAATTTTACCATCAGATTAGCTAAATAGTACAGAAAGCACCCAGGCATAATTGATTTTCAGGGTCTTGCCTTTAAATATTGATGTATACCTGTAACTATAGAAAAAATATTGTGGAATTAATCTCACTAGCTACTGAACAGAATTGAACTAAATTTGGCAGAAAGCATTCTGGTATGAAATACTTGAAGATTGCACAAATGATGCAGATCTACAATTAAACATGGCTATCATTGCCAAATTTGTATATAAAAAATCTTGAATGGACTTGTTCTCAAAAAGCACACAACAGAATCTTACCAAGTTTTGAATACCGGTATGTCCAAATTAATGGAAAACAATGCAGCACAAAAGCCTTTGAAATATGTACAGATGATGTCAGTTCAGTATCATATGTGGCTGTCATTATTTAAAGTAGCACAGCATTTAAACAACTTTATTTCTGACAGGTGTTAAGCAGAATATGAAAAACATGGAAAGCATCTTTTATATAAAGGCATTTGAATTTTGGACAAACGGTGCTGATTTAGAAATCTTATATAAATGAAGATACAAAAATTAGATAAAGCTTGAAACAATTTCATATGTATGAAGAGACAATAAATTGTGACAGTTTTCAAACATATGATAAACAACAATGAAAGAAATGTCTGTTTTTAAACTATGCCTGTACTAATAATGTATACTTTATAGATATAAAAACTTTGTATTTAAGAATGTGAGAAAAAAACAATCATATATGATGTTAAAATTTAAATCTCCATGGACAGTCATCCAATTTTTTACAGCATGTAAATCAATGAAAAATAGTGGAAGTCATTTCTTCTTTTTCTTTTTACTTTCAGAGTGGACAAAGTCCATTATTTTGTCTTTGATCCTCATCCACAGAAAGCCTTGGAAAACATTCCATCTGGTTGTCTGAATAGGTAAACTGAATTATCTTTTGTCGTTTCTAGTGTCTTGATGATAATTGTCATTTGATATGTAATGATGGTCATTGTCATTGTAGTATCTTGATGAGAGTTGTCATTTCTAGTATCATGTTTTTATGATAATTGTTATGTCTTGATGAGGATTGGCATTTGTCATGTCTTGATGAGAATTGGCATTTGTCATGTCTTGATGAGAATTGGCATTTGTCATGTCTTGATGGGAATTGTGATTTCTGGTATCTTGATGAGAATTGTTGTTTCTAGTGTCTTGATGGGAATTGGCATTTCTAGTGTCTTGATTAGAATGTAATTTCAAGTGTCTTGATGAGCATTGGCATTTGTCATGTCTTGATGGTAATTGACATTTGTCATGTCTTGATGGGAATTGGCATTTGTCATGTAGCAGCAGAGGGGGCGAATCAGACAACTTTTTTTTGTTTTTATTTTTGATTATACCCCCTCCAAAATAACACTGGACCCTTCTCGCGAAAAAATAAGTCTCCGACCCTTGTCTGAAAACATTCGCGTCGCAACGTCGTTGTCACTCACCCCCTCTGCTGCTAGAACTTTCAGTTGGGTTAACCGAATATTTGATCCAGTCCGATACGATATCGTGTTCCAGACCTTGTCTGGGGGACGAAAATCACTACGATTTCACAAACAGACTAATCGCTAACACCTCATCTTGTAAATCAATCAGATTATTGGACTGGTCAGTGAGTTTGAAATTAATTCTGGTTAATGAATTATTATGACATCGCATATAGACTGGATTAGTTGGATCCTCAATAATTAGAAACCCTGGAGGAGCTGTTGGTGCAAATGAATACAAAATATATCCTTGCTGAGCTTGATTTGATCGTTCTAAATTTATTTGATAGCTTCCTTCGATCACATCACACACTAAATTGATTGCTATCACCGATGAAATATTCACATTGAACGGAGCAATATGCCTGCCACCACCATCTGGGTCATTATTATGTTTGAGGATAGTTGTTTGTGGTTGTGATGGTGTTTTTTTCCACGTATCATGGATTTTTTTGAAACCTTCATCGATGGCATCATCGAGAGATTTTTGTAGTTCTGAGATATTATATCCTGGAAGTTTGAATGTTGGAATATCTCCTATGCGGATCCTATATTCTATTGCAAATAAATCTCTTGTTTTAGGACTACTGTCACCTAATACTTCTTGAATAATTTGTGAATGAAATGTTTCCATGTCATTGATGATTTTGTTACATGTTTCTACGACACTGATAAATTCATCTCGGGTGAGAGTGCCGGATCTAAGAGATATAAACAACAACGAAATATCGTTATTGAAAGCTGTGAAATTTTCAGTGATTTTATCCCGGTTAGCAAGATGATGAATAAGTCGTACTCTTTCATCATATTCTACTCTAATGAAAAAATATGACTTATCATAATCTTTATAACTCCTTACTGGATTATCAGATTTTGTCCTGTCTGTGATATAATCGGTTTTTTGTGGTTCTGGTAATTTAACGGTTTTTCCTCCGGGTGGTAATTCAGGCCATCCTAGTACTGTTCTTATTGAGCTTTGATAGATATCTACGACATAACCCTCTGTGCTTATTTCAATGGCAGATGATAGTGTCGGCACATGAACTGTTATAGCTATTTTTGATTCTTTTCCAGTAATCGATTTTATTCTACGCGCGAATTCATCATTGATTTGTTCAATTTGATATGATCCGGTTGGTATGGAAACAACGTTCCAGTCTGGGGTACCGTCGGGTTTATTCTTATTTGCAAATACCAGTGAATTATTCGGTTGTTGACCACCAAATGGTTTTGACCTAATATTTGGCCAACTATGGTATACTCGTAATTTTGCTAGCGCGATTTCCTTCACTGGGACCGGAGAGGGGAAATTCACACTGAATTCTGGATTCGTTGAGGTTATTGAGATCATGCTTGTTTGTACTGGTTTTGTGTTCTCCACTATTTGTTGAAGTAATTCCATCTGTGTTGTCATTGTTATTATACTCATGTTGTATTTCTAATTTTGACATCGCAGAATCATATATATCTACCATCGCTGAAAACTCACTCTCTGATATAATTGTATCATCGAGCGATGACGATATCAATGAGGATAATTGCGAGTATGCAGTGGACACAACATGAAATTGAATTATGTAGTCTTGTAGTTTCCGTTGGCTGCATGAGGATATTTTTTTTGTGATTATTGAAATTATTCCAGCGATTGTTGTTGCCGCAGAAATGCAAATTGGAACAGCTATCGGAGCCATCATTGTCACTGAAGACAGTATAATACCAGCTCCGGTGATTACACCACTCACAGCGTACACAGTAACATCAATTGCGGTAATTCTCCTGCGATATTTTTTAATTTTCAATTCATACTCCTCAGACAAGGTTTTGAGTCTAGTTTGATACTCTCTGACCTGATCATAGCGATATTGAGATGATGAAATCATTTTTATTTTAAACACGCTAGCGTTTTCAATTACGATTTACTTAAATTCGCTACGAATTCCACATACCACGTTGTTGAGACCCTAACCAAATGTTTATCAGTAGATTTGATTGTGAACTTTTCAGTTGTATTCTTGTCGATGATCGTTGAAATCGTATTATTGACCCCAGATGAACTGGACGATGAAATATTAAATTGAGACGATGGTGTTACTAGTGTTAATCGATAAATACCCTTGACGGTTGCAGTGATATCTAATGTGTTGTTTGTAGGTGTCCACTCAAATGATCCATGTTGGATTGTGTATACCACGTTGTTGGTTTTCTCATGAGGAATTTTTGTTTTTTCAATGGCTGTTATCATCCTCGAAAGATCACCTTTGATGCCTTCGATGGAAGTTTTCGTCTCATCAATGGATTTTTTAATATCAGGGAGTTTTAGTTCAATTTTATCTAACGGGTTTCCAATAAATTTATCAATGGCGTCGGTTGTTGTTTTTGTTGCTTCGTTGATAACCTTTTGATCATCAACAAACGTTTTAATTTCAGCGATAGATGGTGTAACTACAATTGGGGATCCAAAGAACTTATGAACGACATTTCTACGGAAACTATTGTAGTTTCTTAAATGATCTTCAAATTCTTTATCGTGGTTTGTAAATCGATCTGTAATCGTCGAAAAAAGTACACCCGGTTTGAGTTTACCTTGATCGGAAAATAGCGCAACGGTGTTCTCGATTGCGTTTTGTTGTTTAACCAAAATATCATCCAGAGAAATATTACTGGATTTCAATTTACCCTGTTTGTCTTGAAATACAACTATTTCATTCGGGTCAACACTTGTTAAGTTCAACGTCTCAGCGATTTCATCTTTAATTTTTTTTTTTATATCCTTGATAGAATCAGGAGTTGCAGTGTCATCGGGTTTGGGTTTCAGAGGTCTTCCCCAAATATCAATCATGATATTTTATATATCTCTCTCTAAAAAGCGATTACTAGTGTAGTCATTTACGACAATGTGTGGTGGTTTTCCCCTTGGGTTACCCAAGGAGTTAGAAATAGCGTCAAGGACATTTAATACTTCACTGCCGCATATTGGTGGGTCATTGATTTGTTGTGTTGGTAGCGTAGAATACCAAGTCTTCATTGGAAGGGTTTTTATATAACGCATAAACTCTTTTGGTGGGGCTAATCCATATGAATCAAAATAGACAATCCCACGTGGATCAATAGCGTATGCAACCCAGTGAGTTCCAGGTCCGGTGCTGTTATCAAGATTAATAATACCTGTTTCAGTTTTGTTTGGTTGATGTGGTAATTGATCTTTCATAAAAACACCTCTGAAATTTTTAATCACTAGTTGTTTAGCCGCATCCATTAAATCAAAATTGGACATTGGAACCATAGATTTCTGAATTAATAAACCGTTCCTGGTAGTCTCAGGCCTGATCCGTGAACGGATCTTCCGCTGTACCATGAATACGGGGTTCCTGGTAGTCTTAGACCCTTTCCGCTGTACCATGAATACGGGGTTCCTGGTAGTCTTAGACCCTTTCCCTTTTTTTTATACCCTCGACCTTTCTTCGGTTCATATGATTCAGCAATGCTCTGTACCGCTTTTGTTCCCAAGCCTCCAACTACCCCCAATGCGGCCGCTTTTGCTACTGCTGGGGCTGCTGCCGCAACCAATGCTGGTATTGCAGCAAACAACGGAAATATACCACCTGTTTTTATCATATTTTTGATAGCAGCCGCAGAAAGAGTAATCTGAACACCTTTTTTATCCTTGAAAGCATCATTGAAATGTTTCACTTGACGAGTTGTCAGCGATAATTTATTTGCCCCGCCATTCATTTGATTAGGTTTCAACGTGATTGTGGTTCCACATTGTTTAGCGGATTTTGATTGCAATTTTTTTAACTGACCAGGTGTCAATGACACATTGATATTACTATATGACATTATACAAATACAGATTGATTCTAAATCGTAAAACGATTCAATGGAAATATCCTTCGGATTTTCAATTACATATTATCCACTGGTGCATCTACCACTCTCATTCTTCCACCAACACCTTCAAGTAGCATTGATTTATCACTGAGAATGACAGCAACCGCTCTATAATTCGGGATAAGGATAGGAGGTACCCCACCAACTGGTGGACCAGTCGGACGGGTTACACGGGCTCTAAAGTGTATATCAACGACAGATTGTCTCATCAAATCAAGATGTTCCAATGAAAAGTAATAAATCGGATAGAGGCTTTTAAAATCCAATTGTGATATTTGCAAACCGGTATCCACATTTTGATCACGTGCCATAAATGACAACAGGTTATGATAGACACGTGCAATATGATTCTGACCGTAATCAAGTTGTATATCCTCGGATGGTTCCTGCTGTCCGTTTATTCTCAGCGAGACTTCACTAACACCTAACTGATCAAATATCATATGACTTCGTTCTTGATTACCAACTCGCGCAGCATTCTGTAACGCAATAAATATATGACGTGGAGCTGAAACCCCTTGTTTTGATGCCAGGTGCCATGTGAATGTACCATCAACACTGTCTTGTTTAATATCCGTGGTCACTGATAACCAACTTAACAACGACTTTCCTCCTTGGTCCATAAATGATAGTAGTCGCTGTTCGTCTGTGATTGATGGAGTTAACACTGGCATCCACAATGATAGTTTTGTTAAAATGACTTTACCGGCAGCAACCCCAGCATTACGCCAGATTGCATCATCATCAGTACCCTTTCGTACAAGCGCTATTGTGTGTTTGGCTCCATAAATAACTTTTCTAACATTTCTACAGAATCCAAATATATGATGCAGTGGAATCGCACATGAAAATCGTCGACGCTGCCCATGCAACGTTGCTACACGTGTTGCAAATCCTAAATTGAGATTACCATTAACGCCTCCGAGAATATCAAACGTAACTCCGGGGGGTCTAGCTCGACGTTCTGGATTAGCTCCTTCTTGTTGATTGGCTTCTGCAGTAGCCTGTGCTGTTAACACTTTAATGAATTGAAGGTGATCAGCGTTATCAGTAGTATCCTTTGCAAACATCATAGATGGACCCGCTGATCTTGTATAATCATCAGAATATCTTGCTAACCCTATGATTGTTGTGGCCATATCAACTTCATGGTCAATGGATTCAATTTCTTTTCCATCAATGAGATATCTAGCGCTTTCAAATAACGCCATGATGCCGTTATTAACAAAACCAACTCGGACATTTGCATTATCTGCATATGGGGTATCAGCTACAACATTTGTTACAAGTTCTCCTTCTACTTCAATAAATGCCTCACACGGTAGAAAATATTTACTGGTATCATGAACTTGAAGTTCAATTCGCGATCGGAGATCTGGTTGTACTGCATGATAAGAATAAAATTGATAATCGCGTACAGAATCATCTTTACGCACTGGGGCGTCTATATCAAATGCTGGATCAGATGATTTTTTGAACATTTTATTCTATTTATCAGAGTCTAAATCGGATTTTCCATTTCATCGTGAAAAACACTAGCGTTTTCGTCGTGGTTTTCTAAAGCCACTTCCCGCTATCATATTTGCAATATTGCTTTGGTCTCCTTGATTTACCATCGACGCTAGTTTTTCATCTACTGCGTTATTTATAATTTTACTAACACTTGCAGGCATTTCTTCTGTAGACGGTAACGGTTTCTTTTTTCGATTCACTAATGATGTTATTTTATCCTTCGCAGTTGAAAACGCTTTCCCGGCAAGATCTCCAACAGTACTAATACCCTTATCACGAATAACATCAATGGCTTTCATTCCAAGTTGTTTAGCTAACGGCATCACTTTTGGGGCCGTTCTTGAAAAGAATCCTAAAATGGTCTTGCCGAGGCCATCTCCGTAGTATGCTCTATAAACTGGAAACCGTGAATTAACTACATAGACGAGGGTTGGTTTATCATGATTGTAATGGATGATCATTATTATAAAAACAATAGTGTTTTCAATTGTTATTTAATCGCTATGATACCCATTTGCTAACTCGTCAATGAAATCTCGATAAGTTTTGATATCCATGATACCACCGGCAAATAATCGTCTACAAATATCAGCTGCTTCATTAATTATTTCTGGAGAGTTATTTCCAGCTCGGAACCCTCCTACAAGAACATCTAATCGTGATATATCATTGATAACACTATCAGGACAAGTGTTTCCAATCCTTGGATTTTGCAATCCACTTCCGCTATAACCAGCTGCTTCATCTAGTTTTTCTAAATCCGTAGTTTGTAAATAATCATCATCATCATCATCATCAGGTGGTAGTTGTTGTTTTTTTTGTCTCCGTGTTGGTGTTTGACGTCGTTCTTCTAAATCATCATCATCATCAGGTGGTAGTTGTTGTTTTTTTTGTCTTCTTGTTTGTCTACGTGTTGGTGTTTGACGTTTTAGTTCTTGCCGTTCTTCTATTTCTCGTTGTCGTTCTTCTATTTGTTCTCTTTTATAATTACTAATTCCCTTTTTAAATTCCTTGTACCCTATCTCATCCTTATTCAAACGACCAATCCCTTTATTTAGTTTATACAAATAATCGAACCAATCATTACTTGATATTCTATCATTTTTATACTCGTCCTTTAAAAAATCTTTTTTTGAATTATAGCTTTGAGCAGCAAAATTACCAAAGGCTTGATAATCCTTTGATTTCAATAAACTAGGTTTTTTTATTAATATTTTAGCATGATCAGTAAATTTATTCAGCAGAGAAACAGTCGTTTTTTTCGGATCAGTTTTTTCAGTTTGTTCAGTTTTCGCTGCTAGTTTTTCAAGCTCACCAATAACAGATTTCCCCGTCTCGGGACCATCTCCCAGTAAAGCACGCTCTACTCCTTTCGTTGCTGTGGTTACTGGTTTAAACAATTCTTCAGACCCCAGAGCAAAATCAGTTTGTAAACTCTGTCGTTCTTGCAGTTTATTCCTGACAGAGTCGCGAATTGGTATAAATTTCTTAATTGCATCTAGTCGCTCACGAGCCAATCGGGTCGTTAATGCTTCATTGACCATTATTTGAAATCAGAAACCATTTTTCAATTGTAAAACAATTTTTCCCATCGATGATTCCATCCTTAACGGTCCAATTTTTTATTGCTGTGAAATATTTTTATTTTCGCAGTGTGAAATATTTTCACTGATTCAATAAAAAAATGACAAAAAAAAAAGGAAAATCTCAAGGAGATTTTACTGTCTGACAAAATATATTGAGGGGCTGGTCAATCAAAATAGTTCATTTTCTTGAATTAACGCTCGTAAGTTTCTAATTTTAGAATTAACTTCCTTTTTCAATTCATATTCGTTACCCAATTCTTTTCGTATTCCTTCCACGATAGTATATAACGGAACAAACACATCTACTTCACTGGAAAATGCAAGAGAGTCTCGAATAGAATTTTGAATTTTTTTGATGAGTGCATATTTCTTTGGCAACATATACTTGTTAGTGCTAACTCCGTATTCTATATCCTGAAAATCCGACTTGATTTGATCAGGATTTAACCCATCTGACAATCTAATATTCTGATTTTTCAATTTTGCAATTTCAACTATGATGCTATTCATAATTTCAGAATTCATATATGATAATACATATTTCTAATTCATTTTTCAAAAATAAAAGAGCCGTTAATATTTTTAAAAATTCAGTCTGTATATATAACTATCTTTTTTAAAAATTCAGTCTGTATATATAACTATCTTTTTTAAAATTCAGTCTGTATATATAAATATATTTTTTAAAATTAATTCTGTATATATAAATATATTTTTTAAAATTAATTCTGTATATATAACTATCTTTTTTAAAAATTCAGTCTGTATATATAAATATATTTTTTAAAATTAATTCTGTATATATAAATATAAATGCAGACAAAAATAAATATCAACCATGATGAGCGATTATCAGTCATTTGGCCCCCTTGATATAGGCCGTTGTGGTTCTATTTGCATTCATTGAGTCCCTTATTAGGCCTTTGTGTCTTTCATAGGGTCCTTTGTTAGAGCATTTTTCTGTTTCTGTTTTATATCAGAATGTTTTTGCTCTTTTAGATATGACCCTATGACCGTTTCTATTAGCCTATAATTCATTCTGGGGTTACCCAATGTGCATCCACGTTTTGGCCGGTAATTCATTTTTGAACACCATACGGGGTAACCCAAATGTGATGGAGAGCTAATTACATCCATGGATGGTATTTATTTTAGGTCATTTATATTTACATTCACCGGAAACATATTCCCCTAAGAGTGAATCTAACTCGTCAAATAACGGGTTATAATCACAAGAGGGTATGTTTACGTGAAATGACCTAGAGGTTACATATATACGACAACACATCTTTGGAACTCCTTGGTTGCCTTCACATCCAAGTAAGCCCAAGGGAAACCCGAAACATACATCTCCGGAAGGGAGGCCTAACGTGGCAAACGCCATCTTAGACCGCCCAGAAGATATGCTTGGGGTGACGTCACAACATATACTTAATTAAGGACAGCACAAATACCGTATATATCTCCATTCAGATTGTAGGTATACATATACTTAATTAACTTAATTAAGGACAGCACAAATACCGTATATATCTCCATTCAGATTGTAGGTATACATATACTTAATTAACTTAATTAAGGATGGATTATAATTCAATGATGATGTAATATGGATTATAATTCAATGATGATGTAATATGGATTATAATTCAATGATGATGTAATGATGATGGGACGGCACAGACATCACAAACATGAAACGACGGGGCTGATTTTCAAAGGCCAATTCGACCAATCAAAGCAACCCATGAAATTAAACCCGGTTGCATGATTGAGTAAAAGTCAACCACGCACACGTGTCAATGGCGTGGGTTATTTTTTGACTGGTCGGATTGGCCTTTGAAATCCCCAGCTTTAAACCTTTCATTTAGTATATAAGGTGACTAATACAGCAGCGTCAATCCACAGAGTGTGTTATTTTATTTTCTTGAATTACTTGTTAATGGTGCTTCACAGTATTTAAATGAGACAGAATATTTGCATAAAGCACTAAAAAAAAAGAATATAATCGTTTGAAAACATTTTATATTTGATTTCTTTTCTAATTAATTATATCCCAAGCCGCTGAATCACAATTTAGGGGCAAATAACCCACGCCATACTGTAATGTAATTTTTATAGATGTAGCATTTGTACATCTTTTATAGGTGCCATGTCGGCATCCTCTTTTTTTTAAAATCTTTATTCAATATTTACATATTAAATTATACAAATGATAGTCTACATACAGACATTTAAAAACACTTATATTTACACATAATAGTAGAAACATATAAGAGTAGGTGGGAGGGGTTGTTATTCCCTCCCTTATCATCTCGACACCATCTAAGTGAGAGAGTATATAAAGGAAATTAATACATCAATCCGCAAGTATGCTATTTTATTTTCTTGAATTACTTATTAATGGTGTTTCACAGTATTTAAATGAGACAGAATATTTGACTTAAACACTAGAACAAAGAATATAATTGTTTGAAAACATGTCTTTTCTTACAAAACAATGCCCAGCGCTGAATCACAATACCCATTAAACAAGTTAACACAATCTAAGGGAGAAAGTATACACGTGTGTTATCCTGTAACGCCTGTATCTCCGGATCACATCCTATGTTATGAAATACGCATTAATCGCACGTGACACAGAATATTTGACTTAAACACTAAAAAAAAAAAGAAAATATATCTTTTCCTAAAAAGAAATACCAAGCCGCTAAATCACAATGATAACTCCCTTGGTTATTATCATTTAAGAGTAGTCTCCCTTGGTGTTATAGACGGTACGCGTGTACTGTATTTTGACATACGAAAATAGAATTTTCTGATAATACTATTACGAATGCTTCATAATTAACAAGCACGGAGGGGTGAGGTCTGAATTCTTGGTTCATTTGTATAATAACACTATTTTTCTAATTCATTGTTTGGTTTAATTATAAGTCTCTGTATATAATCTTGAGCAGTCTTTATTATTTTGTCATCGTTGGGGTCAATGGCAGTATTTTTTATTTTTTTATCATAATAGCGTTTTAGCTCCCTGTATCGTTTTCCGCCGTACATAATGCATAATTGCGACCTCCCCCTGACCCCAACCCCACATTGAATACAGGGTAACGGACCTCGGCTTCCCCGACGAAAGCTTTGCATATGATACCAACAGAATTCATTTCTGCATGATTTGTTACACGGTGTCACTGATCCAATCATAAGCCATTTGCAATGATTCATTATACTTAAATCTTTCATTTAAATACTTGTTTTAATTATAGTATGGAGGAGTTCGAGAGATTATCGAAAATTAAGCCTTGGAAAAGTGTTCAATTCAATCTTGATAGAGTTTCTGATACACCAAAGAATAAAATTCTTGATAGAACCTTGATTAGTAAAATCAGAGACTGTTTTAATGAATTCAAGCGTGATGGGGCAGCTCATTGTTGGTCAACATTTCGAATTGATGGTGTTGTTGACGCTACCATGAATGATGAAAAAGCAGCAGTGATAATCTCACGTCTTGGGGAAGAAAGAAATTTTTTTCGAATAAAATTCCTTATCCGTGATAATGGAAAATGGATCATTAGGGACAAATACGAGCCTATTCTTAAGGACAAAAAAACTGTCACTGTGACTCAGGATTCAAAACCAGGAATTTTGACTGGACTTGATAAACCCTACTACGAAAGATCTTATCCTGTCACAGTAGTTGTTTACGGGATATATCCGCTCAATGAAAAACCTGATATTTCAAAACTAGCACCCATGAAATATTCGACAGGGCTCAATTGTGTAGCAACACGAATAATGGAACACTTCACAAATGCGTCCCGGGGAAATAAACTAACTGATCTAAGACGAAAAAAAATAACCGAATGGGAACTGACAGTGAAACAGCATGGGGCAACAATTCAAGATATAGCCAAATTAGAAACATCATTGAGATTTCCAATATCGGTAAGGACAATCACCGGAGAAGTATTATACAAATCGAAATATAAATCACAGGGAGCTCCCATTGAAATTATTGATCATAATGCACACGCGTGGTCATCTGCAGTAACAATATTCCCACGGGATAGAACCGTAAAATATCTGTTTGGAACCGAAGAGTTTTTTTCAGAGCAGAAATTATTTGATGCTATTTACCATTTGAGTAAAAACGATTCTGTGTCAGTGTGGCTATTTCATAGTACTTCAGACGAAGAATGTAGATTTGATCAGTTTGTAAGGCCCAACGGAGAATTGTACCGTACTGAAGAGCTGCATAATCAAATGAAACAACTAGCTAGTGAATTTTCTCCCCAGAGTTCTCTGGGGGAAGACAACGATCAATTATTAGCAAACTGTTTTACACTTCCATCAGTTGTAGCACATTTTGCTAGGAAGAAAAACGCGTGGAAACCAACCCGAAGTGAGTTCTTATCAGATGTCAAATTGTCCTGTCTTGAATACAGCCATGGAGGATTATGGAACACAAAATACACAGCTGATACCGTTATTTCAGTTGATATGATTGCATGTTATCCAGGAAGTTTTCTTGGGTATGGAGAGTGTGAGAAATATTTCAAACGATTTGGACACCCTACACACGAAATGACCCGTGTTGCTATTAATGGACCACTGCCACATTTCGATTTAACCGGATTCGCTTGTGTAGTATCATTTGAAATGGCTGAAGGACTTCATCCGTGTAGTTATCTTTGGATTGGTAAACACATGTCTGAAAAACACTGGATGCCAATAGTGTTATTACGGTATATGCTTGATTGTAAGATGTTAAAATCATTAATTGTCAGTGAAGCAATTATATCCTATCGAGCACAGAAATCAGTCTGGTTACCACAACCTGATCTAGAAAAAATAATTAGCGAAGAGCGAAAACTGTTTCCTGATTTTAATGAACAACAAATCATGGATTGGTCCAGACAGTTATTTGAAATCAGAAACAATGAAGCAAAAGATCTTGGACGAAGAATAATCGGTAAATTTACCCAAGGTGGCAAAGATGATAATACGAGATATTCTTCACGATTGATTATAGACAATGCTGAATACGATTTTGTAATCAAAGATTTAACGAATAGGGGCTTATATGTCAATCGTAAGGACGCATTTATGTCCGATGGAACCAAATTGGGTACAATTGTTACTTACACTGATGGATACCATCAGCAGTACACATATTTGAGAGCTTCTATGCTTGGTTATGCTTCTATCAATCTGTTTTCAATGATCAATAGATTTCCTACCACCGCAGTTAGAGTTGCTACTGACTCATTTTACATAAATAGCAAAATGGCTGATTTTAAGGCTACTGGCAACGAGAATTGGGGGTCATGGAGAATTAAGAAGGAAATGCTTCATGATTATATTCCATCAGCAGATGTTACCATTGAAAATAATTACTTAGAAAGCAATCAGTGTTCAGAATTTTCTAGTGCACCACCGATTTCTGATCCAATCTGTAGATATAAAACAGTTTATTTAAACGGTTGTGGCGGGTCAGGAAAAACAACCCGGACAATTGAGTTATTCCGTAGAAACGCTAGCGTTTCCAATCCAAACATGATTGTGCTAACACCGACTCACAGACTCGCCAGAGAGATGAAACAACGAGGGGTAAATGCCTGCACTTATCATAGTTTCTTTAGATGGAAGGGAGATAAATGGACTCCTGAGCGCATGGGAGAGAAATTTATTCCTGAAATTATCATGTGGGATGAAATAGACACAGTGTCAGAAGATGTCTTAAAAATATTTCTTGAGTGGTTGTTATTGAAGAATACAAAAGTCGTCATGTGCGGTGATCACGGCCAACCTCCACCATTTGTCGGTGCATCCCCCCATGAATGGCTAAAGGGTTTTGTAGACTATTATGAAGAAATTGATACCGATCATAGATCACTTGATAATGAATTAAAAGAATTTAAGAAACTAATTAGATTACAACCGGATAGAATCCAGTGTGAAATAGCCCGTGAAATAATTTCGGAAACTCCCATGAATGAGTTTTGGGAAGCGTGGAGACCAAATGATTTAATCATTGCAAGTAGAAAAATAGTCAGGGATACACTTCAGATGAAGTTATTTGAATTGCATAAACAAAAATTTGCAACACTTCCAGTACCGTTATGTTATAGGCCATCGGATACACGAAAACAGAACATCGAAGTTGATATTCCAGGACCAAAATCCGAAGGATTTCAAAGACAGATTCTCGTATTAAATGATATTGTGCTGGTTGATATCAATGTCGTTGAAGATGCATTGCGTGCTAATAAATCCCCATGGACGCTAGGTTATGCAGCAACAATACACTCTTCACAGGGATTGACTATATCGGATATAACTGTTTGGATAGTAGATAATCGCATAGAATGGTCGAATTTAGTCTATCTCGCAGTGTCTAGAGTACGAAAAATAAATCAACTTCGAAGAATTGTCTTCGATGATGAAATCATTAGCAATGATAATGACACCACAATAGATGATATTATTGATAAAAAACTCTCCGGTTACAAACAACAAGACAAAAAAAAACGAGAATTTGATATTGATGCTGAATTAATAATTACTCTGAAGCAACAACAGAATAATCACTGCGCGAGTTGCAATTGTATAATGCGTTGGCAGTATTCGGATAAGGATCCTCGCCAATTCACCGTAGACAGAAAAAATAACAATCTCGGTCATGTCAGAAATAATGTGAAGTTGACTTGTCTTGAGTGCAATAGACGCAAGGGTGCTAGTTAAGCCCATGTGGTGGTAATTGAGTATCCTCAGGTATCACTTGTAATTGTTGTCTAGTAAAACCCCGTTGAGGGGCAGTTGAATCCAGTTTATAGATTGGAAGTCTACCCGTAGATCGTGTTATACTAGATATCTTATGTGCAGTAACACTCCAAATAGGATCAGTAGCCCTTTTTGTGCCACCCTCAAGCTCTCCTGGTTCGTATAAGTACCTCACAATGACATTACTACCAAGAATTGGTTGGGAAACGCTAAAATCTTTTTGAATTTCCATTTCAGGTATTGACTTCTTTTTAATCGCATTGATAGGTTTCATGTTGATGGTTCTAGTAATCTCGTTATTCAGTGCAGTAATTACAGCTGGTAACCTTTTAACCCATTCACGGGATCTTTTTTCTTGGATGAATTCTTTTGCGTATTGATATCCAAATAACCGCTCAGCAAGGGTTTTATTAAATCGTTCTACAATGGCCTGATCACGATGAAGTGCAGTATGCCCTCGTCTGATAGCGACATTGTGATATTTCATTGTAGATAACACTGCACCCTGAAATTCCTTGCCCGGGTCAACTTGTAACAGATTTGGCCAGTGCAGAGGACTCCTTCGATAAATCCTTTCAAATGCAGAAGCCACTTCAGTGGCTGATTTTGTTTTTAACGGTTCTGCTTCTTTGTATCGACTTGCAATATCAACTACGGTTAATGCGTATTTGTAACCACGATCATGTGGCAGAAATAATAGATCAGCCTGATGAACTTCATTGGGTCCGGTCACATCAAAATGCGAGAAATTGATTTGTTTAGGCGGTGGTAGATAAATTTGCCATAGTGCCTGTTTGGATAACCAATGAGCCGCAGTGGTTTTTTTCACTTTCGCAGCACTAGCGAGTTTATGGATTGCTGATTTACCCCTCCAGTATCCTCTTGGGGAATAATAAATAGATTCCATGTTGTTATTAATTACCAGCCCCTAACATCAATTTACTTTTCATAGCCGATTTTATCAAAAAGGAAGCCAATTTTTCTTTGAAAGATTTATCAGAAATAGCATTTAACGCATGAATTAATTTCACATCTGCTAGATGCCTGTGCTGCAGATTACTGCTTTTATAAGATACATCATGAAGGTGACAGGCCTTATCAATAGCGTTTATTGGTTCCTCACCGGGTCGGGGCTGATTTTGATCATTGAGTCTGATATCAAGTCTTGTTCCCGGTCCACAGTAGCTATATCCTGGAAGGTGCTTTTCTCCAGGGTATTTTGCCCATGGGGTTCCAGGGAGTTTTGCTAATTTGGCTGCGATATCACCTCCTCTTTTTTTTTTAAAGGTTCCTTGAGTTCCTTGGGTTTAGAAACAAATCTAAATTTCTTTGTACTACATTGTACGCATTTACCAGAAAGCGCTGATCGGTTATTTTTAGTTGTAATCGTCGTCAAGTCATCTGTGCCAGTACGCGCCTTACACTTCACGCAATATAGATCCATAATTTATGTATAGAGATATGAATATAATTGATTTTTCAGCGACTAAAACAAGAGAACCAGTGAAGCATCATGCAGCGCTACCAAACTCTATCCGCGCAATTATAATCGGACCATCTGGATCCGGTAAAACGCAATTGTTGCTCAATTTAATAATGAGATGGATGAAGTGGGATAAGTTGTATTTAATTGCCCCTAGCGTAGATGATCAACGATGCTATGAAGTGCTAAAAGATTTTAATGAAAACGCTTCAGAGATTGCCGCCGAGGATGTTATTGAATTTATAACCGATATTGACGAGGCGCCATCCGTGAATGACCTCGATGGAAGTATCAACAATTTAGTTGTATACGACGATGTCATGTTAGATAATCAAAAAAATCCTGCTAGAATATTTTCCAGAGGAAGGCATAAAAACACTGATGTGATCTATGTCACTCAACGCTACACTCAGATTCCAAAAGTGATTAGAGATAACTGTAATATGCTTGCTGTATTCAACGGCGTTGATACACATACGCTACGAAATATTTGGCAGACATGGTGTTCTGATATGGACTTCAATCAATTTAGAAATTTCTTTAGTCATGCTCAGTCTACCCCACACGGATTTGTAACAATAAATTTACATGACCCTCGAACACGATATCGTATCGGACTGGATCAAATATTCGGTTAACCCCAACTGAAAGTTCTAGCAGCAGAGGGGGTGAGTGACAACGACGTTGCGACGCGAATGTTTTCAGACAAGGGTCGGAGACTTATTTTTTCGCGAGAAGGGTCCAGTGTTATTTTGGAGGGGGTATAATCAAAAATAAAAACAAAAAAAAGTTGTCTGATTCGCCCCCTCTGCTGCTCATGTCTTCATGAGAATTGGCATTTGTCATGTCTTGATGAGAATTGGCATTTATCATGTCTTGATGGGAATCATGATATCTAGTATCTTGATGAGAATTGTCATTTCTAGTGTCTTGATGAGAATTGTCATTTCTAGTGTCTTGATGAGAATTGCCATTTGTCATGTCTTGATGAGAATTGGCATTTGTCATGTTTTGATGGAATTGTGATTTCTAGTATCTTGATGAGAATTGTCATTTGTCATGTCTTGATGAGAATTGGCATTTATCATGTCTTGATGGGAATTGTCATTTCTAGTATCTTGATGAGAATTGTCATTTCTAGTGTCTTGATGAGAATTGTTATTTGTCATGTCTTGATGGGAATTGGCATTTATCATGTCTTGATGGGAATCGTGATATCTAGTATCTTGATGAGAATTGTCATTTCTAGTGTCTTGATGAGAATTGTCATTTGTCATGTCTTGATGAGAATTGTCATTTGTCATGTTTTGATGGGAATTGTGATTTCTAGTGTCTTGATGAGAATTGTCATTTGTGATTATTTTATGGAAATTTGCATTTCTAGTGTCTTGATGAGAATTGTCATTTGTCATGTCTTGATGAGAATCTGCTTTGACATGTCTTGATGAGAATTGTTGTTTCTAGTGTCTTGATGAGAATTGTCATTTGTCATGTCTTGATGGGAATTGGCATTTCTAGTGTCTTGATTAGAATGTAATTTCAAGTGTCTTGATGAGCATTGGCATTTGTCATGTCTTGATGGTAATTGACATTTGTCATGTCTTGATGGGAATTGGCATTTGTCATGTCTTCATGAGAATTGGCATTTGTCATGTCTTGATGAGAATTGGCATTTATCATGTCTTGATGGGAATCATGATATCTAGTATCTTGATGAGAATTGTCATTTCTAGTGTCTTGATGAGAATTGTCATTTCTAGTGTCTTGATGAGAATTGCCATTTGTCATGTCTTGATGAGAATTGGCATTTGTCATGTTTTGATGGAATTGTGATTTCTAGTATCTTGATGAGAATTGTCATTTGTCATGTCTTGATGAGAATTGGCATTTATCATGTCTTGATGGGAATTGTCATTTCTAGTATCTTGATGAGAATTGTCATTTCTAGTGTCTTGATGAGAATTGTTATTTGTCATGTCTTGATGGGAATTGGCATTTATCATGTCTTGATGGGAATCGTGATATCTAGTATCTTGATGAGAATTGTCATTTCTAGTGTCTTGATGAGAATTGTCATTTGTCATGTCTTGATGAGAATTGTCATTTGTCATGTTTTGATGGGAATTGTGATTTCTAGTGTCTTGATGAGAATTGTCATTTGTGATTATTTTATGGAAATTTGCATTTCTAGTGTCTTGATGAGAATTGTCATTTGTCATGTCTTGATGAGAATTTGCTTTGACATGTCTTGATGAGAATTGTTGTTTCTAGTGTCTTGATGAGAATTGGCATTTGTCATGTCTTGATGAGAATTGGCATTTGTCATGTTTTGATGGGAATTGTGATTGCTGGTATCTTGATGAGAATTGTCATTTGTCATGTCTTGATGAGAATTGACATTTGTCATGTCTTGATGAGAATCGGCATTTGTCATGTTTTGATGGGAATTGTGATTTCTGGTATCTTGATGAGAATTGTCATTTGTCATGTCTTGATGAGAATTGTCATTTGTGATTATTTGATGGAAATTTGCATTTCTAGTGTCTTGATGAGAATTGTCATTTGTCATGTCTTGATGAGAATTTGCTTTGACATGTCTTGATGAGAATTGTTGTTTCTAGTGTCTTGATGAGAAATTGTAATTTTTAGTGTCTTGATGAGAAATGTAATTTGTCATGTCTTGATGGCAATTGGCATTTGTTGTCTTGATGGGAATTGTCACCCTTCATTTCCTTATTTATTGGTTGTACACAGTATATGTATGATATTATGAAATCTGCACATATACTTAGTAATTAATAATTTTATAGACATACAATTAATGATTCAGCTGCTGTCTAACATGCAATTAGAACTTTCAGATATGGGTAAACATAGTTGGAGAAATTCATGATCATATTTGTGATATTAATGGATTGTCAGATTTATGATTTCTTAAGGCTGTTTTGTGGAAAATTAATTTTAAAAATATGATGAATTTCTTAATGAGAGGTTTCAATCTAGATAAATCTTTGAGTTTGGCTTTAATTTCTGTTTGAACTGTCCGTATACAGGTAGGTATGACTTCTATTATAGGATGCTCTGATTTCATTCGAACTGTCCGTATACAGGTAGGCATGACTTCTATTATCGAATGCTCTGATTTCATTCGAACTGTCCGTATACAGGCAGGTATGACTTCTATTATAGGATGCTCTGATTTCATTCGAACTGTCCGTATACAGGTAGGTATGACTTCTATTATAGGATGTTCTGATTTCGTTCAGTTTACTCTGAAGAAAAGGAGAGGATATGTTCAGCAATTTTAAGTTTTCAAAGATCAAATATTATTTCAGGAGGTTTTGATAACCAGAGTGGTAATTGGGAATGCAGAAGTTTTCAGTATTTGTAACACTGATATTTGCTGGTTCAGGTTGAGGAAGAATTCATTTGCCAAAAGGTGGAATGATGTTTGGATTTCTTGAATTAGATACTTGGTTATATATATATATATATATATATATATATATATATATATATATATATATATATATATATACATACATACATACATACATACATACACACACATACGGCAGGTATAGCAACATCTTGCAAATACATTTCCGTGTTTCATCAGTACAATCAAATTTTCTCTAACAAATTTGCTTTTTTGTTGTTGACAAACTCAATGGGCACCCCTTTCAGAATGCAGGACAGGGTAGTGAACACATCTATATTTTGGATCATAAAATTGCCAAAGGTCAAAGTGACTAACTCTGATGTGAAAACACTGGTGGTTTCTGAACAAAACTGTCATTAAGCTTTGTTGATTCCTTGCATTTGTATGAAACAATATACATAGTTATTTTTGGCAAAGTAAGTTCAGTTCTCCATTGTGTACCTTGAGCAAACATTGAGGATGGCTTTGCACCTAGGACAAGAAAAACATCTGTTGGTTTTAGGGTGTCAAAAGATAAATGGCTAGGGTCAACCTGACATAAACAGGATTTTTTTTTAAAATATAAAAATAACTTTAATTACATGCCATTTAATGGTATCAAACTTTGAGGCTGTTTTGTTGAAATGGGAGTAAGGCACATGACTGGACTAGACAGCATATAGGTCAAGTTCTGTTCTGAATAAAGTCCATTAACAATTTATTTTCTTGTATTCACCCAAATAAGGCAGAGCATATTATAGTATCGAATCATCCATTCATCTCTCAATCCAACCATATGTTAACAGTTTGGTTTCTATACAATAACATTAGTTGCACATCATTAACAGTTTGGTTTCTATACAATAACATTAGTTACCCATCATTAGTTACCCATCATTAACAGTTACCGAACTATGTCAATGGTTTGTACCTTGTAGTAAGGCAGAACCATTTCGATTTCAGATTCGAAAGCGTAATTTTCCAGGTCACTGGCAGAAATCAGGAAAACAGTTTCTGCACAATAACCTGAGTTCTTCACAATCTGTAATTACTAGAAGGGAGGAAGGTCAAGGTCACTGTGACTGAATAAAAGAAAAAGAAAACTGGTATCTGTACAGTAACTCATTTTTCACTGTCTACAGTTGCCTGAATATGTAGCTGGCTCTCACTTGGGGTTAGGAAGAAAGTTGTTGAATTGGGGCTAAAAAACGTAAAAGGTCAAGTTAAGTCTGACTATAAGAAAAACAATAGCATCTGCAAAATACATTTCAGCAATTACTAGTCTATGTGAATGGCTTGCACTTGATGTAAGGAATAACCCTATTGATTTTGGAATCAAAATGTAAGGGCGACTGACTGAAAGAATAAGAAAATAGTTTGCACACAACACTAGATAAAATATCTCAACCAAAATGTGTGTATGGCTGTATATCCTTTTATAAAATATCTCAACCAAAATGTGTGTATGGCTGTATATCCTTTTATAAAATATCTCAGCCAAAATGTGTGTATGGCTGTATATCCTTTTATAAAATATCTCAGCCAAAATGTGTGTATGGCTGTATATCCTTTTATAAAATATCTCAACCAAAATGTGTGTATGGCTGTATATCCTTTTATAAAATATCTCAACCAAAATGTGTGTATGGCTGTATATCCTTTTATAAAATATCTCAACCAAAATGTGTGTATGGCTGTATATCCTTTTATAAAATATCTCAGCCAAAATGTGTGTATGGCTGTATATCCTTTTATAAAATATCTCAGCCAAAATGTGTGTATGGCTGTATATCCTTTTATAAAATATCTCAACCAAAATGTGTGTATGGCTGTATATCCTTTTATAAAATATCTCAACCAAAATGTGTGTATGGCTGTATATCCTTTTATAAAATATCTCAACCAAAATGTGTGTATGGCTGTATATCCTTTTATAAAATATCTCAACCAAAATGTGTGTATGGCTGTATATCCTTTTATAAAATATCTCAACCAAAATGTGTGTATGGCTGTATATCCTTTTATAAAATATCTCAACCAAAATGTGTGTATGGCTGTATATCCTTTTATAAAATATCTCAACCAAAATGTGTGTATGGCTGTATATCCTTTTATAAAATATCTCAACCAAAATGTGTGTATGGCTGTATATCCTTTTATAAAATATCTCAACCAAAATGTGTGTATGGCTGTATATCCTTTTATAAAATATCTCAGCCAAAATGTGTGTATGGCTGTATATCCTTTTATAAAATATCTCAGCCAAAATGTGTGTATGGCTGTATATCCTTTTATAAAATATCTCAGCCAAAATGTGTGTATGGCTGTATATCCTTTTATAAAATATCTCAGCCAAAATGTGTGTATGGCTGTATATCCTTTTATAAAATATCTCAGCCAAAATGTGTGTATGGCTGTATATCCTTTTATAAAATATCTCAGCCAAAATGTGTGTATGGCTGTATATCCTTTTATAAAATATCTCAGCCAAAATGTGTGTATGGCTGTATATCCTTTTATAAAATATCTCAGCCAAAATGTGTGTATGGCTGTATATCCTTTTATAAAATATCTCAGCCAAAATGTGTGTATGGCTGTATATCCTTTTATAAAATATCTCAGCCAAAATGTGTGTATGGCTGTATATCCTTTTATAAAATATCTCAGCCAAAATGTGTGTATGGCTGTATATCCTTTTATAAAATATCTCAGCCAAAATGTGTGTATGGCTGTATATCCTTTTATAAAATATCTCAACCAAAATGTGTGTATGGCTGTATATCCTTTTATAAAATATCTCAACCAAAATGTGTGTATGGCTGTATATCCTTTTATAAAATATCTCAACCAAAATGTGTGTATGGCTGTATATCCTTTTATAAAATATCTCAACCAAAATGTGTGTATGGCTGTATATCCTTTTATAAAATATCTCAACCAAAATGTGTGTATGGCTGTATATCCTTTTATAAAATATCTCAACCAAAATGTGTGTATGGCTGTATATCCTTTTATAAAATATCTCAACCAAAATGTGTGTATGGCTGTATATCCTTTTATAAAATATCTCAACCAAAATGTGTGTATGGCTGTATATCCTTTTATAAAATATCTCAACCAAAATGTGTGTATGACTGTATATCCTTTTATAAAATATCTCAACCAAAATGTGTGTATGGCTGTATATCCTTTTATAAAATATCTCAACCAAAATGTGTGTATGGCTTGTACATGGGGTAAGAAAGGATATTGATTTTATAAGTCAAGCGGTCATTGTCACTGAACAAGAAAAATAATTTCTTTACAATACAATTAATTGTGTACCACAGACTTCACCCAAACCTTTGACTGACATACACTTAGAGTAATGAAGAAGCTTGTTGATTTCAAGGTCAAAAGCTAAAATGCAAGGTTAGTCTGATTGAAAGAATAAGAATTGGCTTCTGTGCAAAACTTGAGTTGCCTATGTAGAGAACTATTTAGCATGTAGATGACATATAATATGTTATGCATGGTACTCGTTAATCAGGGTAGACAGAATTGTCAAGGTCAATGAAGGATAGGCATATAATATCATATAACTGGTACTTTTGTTGAAAGTGTTAAACAAGAACCCTTTTTCAATGTACCATGCTCACACACTCTATTCTGTTTTCTGTTTAGAATTGAAGTCCATGATGGTTTTCAGGATATTGGTGGATGGTTGGCCTCTTCTTCTATAAATGTAAATACAGATCTGGTGAAATATTTAGAAAATCTACCAGGTCATCTTGCTAACCAAGTGGTTGCCATAGTGATCAATTCAGTCAGTCCATTGCTACTTTATAGACGAGCACCCTATACATGTCAGACTATATCAAGACTTGCCAGACAGATACACAGTAAGTATAGCATTTTATGTTCATAAATTTAACCATTTGTAGTTATTACCTTTTTCTTAATTCTGTGTAGGAATCCAACTGTGTTGTTTGACATTTAGTTCTAATTCTAGAATCATCAAATATGCAAATCTTTCAGAACTACACCATGATAACAAAAGATTACTTTGACCTTCATTTTACTGGCATAATTGAAATCTTTGCATGAGCTCATGACCAATTAATTTTTTTACATCATCTATACATACTTGTTTTCTGTTATACCTTAGTTCAGATGTCTCAAACACATGGGCTGCATGTGGCCTTTAAAGCCATATCCTGTGACCCGCAAAATGATTGGCTTCACATGATGTTATGAGAGAAAACAAAGTTGATGGGGCCTTTGCACCATTAAAAATGCCTTCATGCGGCCCTCATTATGGTTTGAGTTCGAGACCCCTGCCTTAAATCATAAAAGATCTTGAGCAGATGCATCCTCATCAGGAACATTGATCAATGTGCTCCATATTTTCGCACTAAACAAACTTTGGTTTAATTTTGTTTTAAGTTTGATAAGAATGTCTTTGTGGCCTATATTTTACATTTATCTTTAACTAGTGAAATAACACTTATTCCATTTCGATACAGAGTTCTCTTTTATAAAATTATATTCAGGTATAGTTTGGACTATTATAATGTAATTTAAGACTGTGTCTCTTATCATAAGGCTGAAATAGAGATTATGTCCTTTAATTGTAGATCAAAGTTGTTTTTAAAATTCAGGTTGCAATAAATTCTATTAAAGATAGAATAATCATTAGAAAATGTGTGGTGTTTATGTAAAGTTGCCAGAAAAGCCATTGCTATCAATCTAAGCAATATCTTTCACCAATGTGATGCTGATGGTACTCCAAATTTAAGGTCTTTTCAAAGTACAAATTACATTACACCAAAGCCAAAGAAGGAATTGTTTAAAAGAGCTTTTATTATGCTGATCCACTGGTATGGAATAATACTAGTATGGAATAACATTGGTATGGAATAACGCTAGTATGGAATAACACTTACTAGTATGGAATAACAATGAGTAACATTAGGCAAGCACCTGACATTTTTTCTTTTTGTAATTGGTGTCTCAAATGGATGAAATATGAGTCGAATAATACTCCGTAATATTTAATACCTGATACTTTTCTCTGCTTCTACATTTTTGTTCATCTGAGATAAATTGTTCAATACAATATGATATTTTATATATGTTTATATGTTGATTGAAGCTTTTGCATGTGTTATTGGCTTGAAAGTTCATTTAATTTTCAGAATAAGTATTAATTTGTTTACACTAGCCCAATTTATTATTGTGTGCGATATACACACATGCCAACCATTACACAATATCCTTAATCACTGCAATTTTTGTCACCAAATTACACATTATGCTAGACTGTATATGGATTGCAACTTTTTGATATATTAAAAAATAAAATAAAATGAAGATAGTAAAAGTTGTTTTTTGTGATTTTTAGTAGCATCTCTTTAATTCCATTGATATGAGTTTGAGAATATTCTTAAAAAGATGACTGCTGCTTGAGAATTGTGTAAAAGTACTTTCTTTATTTGCTGTTTTTAAAGCAACTGTATACATGACCCATTTCTAAGAAAACAGATGGGTTTCTTCAAATGTGATCATTGCATGACAGTTCCATTTTATTAATAAGCTAGGGAAGTTTTTAACCAGTCTACCTATAAAGAAAAAGGCACCAGATGTTAAAAATGAAATGCTTTTTGGTGTAAGTTATATGACAGAACATTTTGGAGCAAATGCATCTTTTAAGATCAGAAAAAAAGATCAGCTTTACAATCCTTAAAAGAAGTGTTTGAGAGTAATGTAATACAGCAATCAGAGCTCCTGACCATATTGCAGATTTCTAGTTCATCCAGTGAAATTTACACATGTAAAAAAGTTAATGAGTGCTGAATATAAATATTTTTTCAGTATATTTTGTGCTTGTATACTGGTTCAAGTATTCTGGATTTAGCCCTTTTTGACAAGAATTTTGACAAGCTGCAGAACAGGTTAGTTGTCAAAATGTATCTTATTAATATGTGCTGTAATTTAATATAAAGATTACGCTTTTTTCACCCAAATTACACTTTTTTGATACTTATAATAGCAATATGTATGCTTAGACCTCTCAGTGAGTTGGCATGTATGTATATATGATGTATATGTTTTACATAAAAGAGAGCCTCAGGTAGATTAGTTTTTGTAACTAATTTTTTTGTAGCTAATAGAATTACTTTAAACAAAAGAAAGGCATTATTTTGGTCGACTTGGGTTATCCTACGGAAGTCTATCTGAAGATCATCTTGAACAGAATGAAACCACAAGTAGAAGAAGCTGAAGAACAGGCAGGGTGTTGGAGTGGAAGAAGCACAATAGAACAAATATTCAGTCTCAAGGTTCTGTGTGAAAAGTACTCATAACTATCATGCAGCTGTACACCAAGGCTACCAGAGCAGTAATTACTCAAGGTTCTGTAAGGGACTGGTTCCAGTCACCCATGCTTTTCAACATCTACTTAGAGTGTATCATGAGTGAAATCCTGGAAAACCACTTAGACAGTCAGCATTGGAGGGTGTAACATCACCAACCTCTGCTTTGCAGACAATATTGATGGGCAGGTAGGCAGTGAAGATGAGCTTGCCACCTTAGTGGAGAACCTGGATGAAACAGAGTTGACATGGAGATAAGCACTGAGAAGACAAAGCAGATGACAAATAGTGGCAAACAAATCTCGGCCAAGATTAAAATTAGAGGACAGGAATTAGAAACAGTGAGCCAGTTCAAATATGTTGGTTCCATAATCACCGCAGAGGGATCAAGAGCAAAAATTTTGACACTAGCAGCACAAACAATGGCAGCTATTTTAATTTGGGATAGAAGTCTATATCAAACTTGCATCAGATTGGTTGGGAACACATCAATTTTTATATTTTTATCAGACTTTATTTTAATTTGAAGTTTATATCATCAGGATCTTAGATGAGTTTGATTATGAATTCTGATTATGCATATTAATGAGGTGATATTTTTACATATTAATGGGGTGACATTTTTGCATATTAATTTGGTGATCTTTCATCTGTTAGACTCAAAACTTGAGACTATATTTCTAATTAGATTTTTAGTAAACCCAAGTTTTTATCAAGATCTCAGATAAATTTTATTATCAGTGCATCTGTGACTCAGCTAATCAGATACAGTATCACCTTATTAACAAGCACAGTTTTTGAACATTCTAGAGACCATATGTCTGAACAGATTTTTCTTTTATCAGACTCGATGTTAAAGCTTGTATTATCATCAAGTATCAGGATCTCAGATAAGTATAATTAGAAGCAAACTCTTTGTGTGGATATATATTGATCCAGGAAAAATACCCCAGGGTGGGGATAAAGTCAGACCTAGGAATCCATCCATACTGGTTAGTAACTCCACTTTTAATGCATATAAACAATTTATGAGTTATGAATTGAGATCGGGTTCCCAGGGACAGGGAGAGATCCAGGGAACCATGCTGGTTGTATAAATATCTTGTTCTTCTTATGTCAAGAGAGTGAATCATTATATGTGGTCTAGAAAAGAAGACAAATGGTACCAACAGTGCCATATTTGCCAACCTATAAGTCAATGCAGATTATTTGTTAAATTTACAAATTTTGTAAATTTTCCATTCATCATTCATATATAAGTTGATGGTGAGTGCAAGATGAGGCTATATTATTGCCTTGTCTTCATCTTTTCACTAAGGTTTGTTCCACATATTGTAAATTTTATGGAAGAGTGGATATGCTAACTAAAAGTAGAAGGAATCATTTACTCAGTGGTATTATTTGATAATGGAATATACTATTGCCCTTGTACATGAGTAAGATCACAATCATCAGGTAACTAAGCTATACAGATTACTCTTATCCTTACCTCCCGCCCATATTTGGGCATATTTTATTTTTTTTATTATGATATGCAAGAAGAAAAATTATGTCAATCTTCGTCATGGTAATTCATTTTCTAACGTGTATATTCTAATACACGTATATGTAATGAAATTTAAACAATGTATATTACTAGTACATGTTGCTTTAGCACAGTTACATTGGATGTATGTGAATTTGGTACTGATGATTATGTAGATATTTTAAAATCCATCTCAGTGTCGGGTCCTATATTTTTTTTATACATGATTTATTTTCTCAAAGTGATAATTATTTGTACACATACTTTTGGAGAATTATTTTTTTTGCACAAAAAGCATATGACATACGATAAAGCGATTTGAATGACATAATCAGTATACAAGTCAATTCAGAGTATAAAATGAAGTAGATATTTTCTGGTTTTAAAAAAAAGTAAATGAAACAGAGATTTTCTGGTTTTAAAAAAAAGTATTGACTTATAAGCTAGCAAATAACAATCTTGCAACTATTTGTGCAAGTCTTTTTCTTCTCGACACTTTCAACATGTGTGATGAGATAGCATGCTACAGAATCCTTGTTTATAATGGCTATGGCTGTTTTTACATTGTTTAGATTATGTTTTTGATGTTTTGACTTATCTTGATTATTTAGATGATTTGATACTTTGTTATTCGTGATAGGTCTATATAATACAACGTTTTAACTAGCGTCACATTTATTTTGAAGCTGTTGATGTTGAGCAGATTCTGTGCCTGGTCCACCAAGATCTCCATGACAACCATGATGTGGCCCAGTTGGAGCACATGTGCTCCTCCATTATCCGAATAGAGCCGTCTGCTCATCCACAGTTCAACTTCTGCACTGGCATCCTTCACAAGAGAGTATCTGGCAAGATTGTCCGCAGTGTGAGAAAAATTTTCACTTTAAATTAATTAGTTATTATGAGTATCTATAAACTATTTGCAATTGAAATATAAATCAGATTGAATTTCAGTAAGATTTGAAAATGTCTTTAAAAAAGATCCCAAAATAAGCAGGTTCTGGAGGGAAGAAAATAAGTTCTTGGTTGAAATGGAATTGAAAGGTAATATTGTATGAGACATTCAAGGAATCAGGTTTTGCTAATCATTAGACACAATTTTAACAGTAGAGGAGTACATTGAAATTGAGACATGTATCTTACACATTCATTTTGTTTATTTTATTATACAAAATATGAAACTTGTATTATTACAATGGCTTAATATAAGCAAATAGGACTTGTTGAATTTGTTAATATGCTAGAACTCCTGTTTTATAACTACCGTGAAATTTAATCTGCTTCATATCAAAGAATATGTTGGATTTCATTTGATATGATGGTTTACAGCCAAGTACTATGGATAGATTATTAGATTCCAAGGCAGTTGGGTAAAGTGACTTGTCTGAGGACATACCTTGAGCCATTAGTGAGTTTCAAAACCTGTGCCCATTTTGTCAGGAGTCCAACATACTAGTCAGATTCTGAATATACTCAAATTATTTTTCACCAAGCAAAACATTGTAAGTAATATTACAAGGTTTTCTTTAACATAAAAAATCTTTTTGTTAAGTAGTTGACAGTCTTTATTGAGGAAAACTAAAAATAACTTACACAAATATGAAAGACTCTTGAAAAAAATTGAATTCTTTATATACCAGCCTATATGTCTGATCCCAATCATTTTCTGGTCAAATTGACAAAAGAATTAACATAGCTTGTTACATTACAGACTTATGAAAAGCATATAATGAGGGCTATGAATTTCTTAAAATTGCTGGTCCTTCAGCCAGAGTAAATTGTAGAGATTTATTGTTGTTGTAGGGTTTAACGGAAAACCCCCGGAAAGAACCACTGACCCATGAGAAGCTACTGGCAAGCTTTCTCACATAACCACATTAGCCGAATCTTAGACTCAAACCTACGCAGACAGAGGTGAGATGGTAGTGATCTGTAACGGAAAGCACTTTAGACCACTCGGCCACTCGGGGCCCCCAAAATGTAGAGAATGGGTAACACTGACAAGTATTTTCATGACTGTCATATATGTAATGACTCTTATAAGCATATTATACTGAAAAAAGTATTATTATTATTATTATTATTATTATTATTATTATTATTATTATTATTGGTATTATTATTATTATTAATGATATTATCATTGTTATCATTGATATTATTATTATTGATATTATCATTATTGTTATCATTGTTCTTATTATCATTGATATTATTATTATTATTAATATTAATATTGTCATTATTATTATGATTATTATTATTAGTAGTAGTAGTAGTAGTATTAGTATTGTTATCATTATCAGGGTTCGTACGGTCTTTGAAGGTCTTTGAGAGTTTGGGAAAACTGAGGTAGTATTTTCAAGGCCTTGAAAGTTTGGGAAAATCGAGTATATTACCCTGAGGTCTTTAAAAGTCTTTGAAAATTGAAATAAATCCCAAAATTTTAATTTCTTTTCATAATCACAAATAAAATTATCTGAGGTCGTTAGATTCGGATGTAATCTAGTTATCCTGGTTTCTTTCTTTTGATGACCCGTTCAGTTTCATTGCCGCCGCAACAACAAAAGAGGCTTTGTTTGGCCATCCAAAGTTGGCCTCTGTGGCAACTTCAATAACCACTCTTCATCAAAGCAAGACGGTTACACACTTCATCAAAGGAAGTCACAAATAAAATTGCATAAGGTGGTTAGCTTCAGATGTAACTGGTTTTCCTGGCTTCTTTCTTTTGACGAATCGTTCAATTTGATTGGACGAGTCCATCTTTGGCCAATCAAAATATTCTTTACACTAATTCACTCTACGTAGAAAGTGCGCGATAGTATAACACGCTCGAGGATTCAAAATTTTATTTTACATGTTCCTTGGTTTAATATAGAAACATCCATTGTAATAAATTCAATTCACTGATAAACAGTTTCAAAGTGCGCATGCGTACACTATAGCAGAGTTAAGCAAGAGTTGTTGTTCTTGAATTGCGAGTATATATTAAAAAAAACGTGTGCTGTGAAGCTTTAATGTTAGGAAGTCAAGTCATTTGATTAGGCAAGTAAAACAATAAATAAATTTAAAAAACATATTTTCAGTTGACGGAATGTCCCCGTTTCTCATTGCCGACCCTCGATTTTTTCCCCAATGATATAATTTTTTTTAAAATTGCATTGCCGAAATTGATTTGTGTATCTATACATCCTCGTTTGTTTGTACCCCTAATGATTTCAATAATGAAAACAATTAAATGGTAAAAAGTGCACAGAACTGAATCATTGATGTATAATTTCTAACCTGAATGTGACCAGAATGGCACTAATACTGCCATCTCCTGCACATTTCATGATTAACAGACTTCAGACTATAATTGAGCCCGTTTTGCCCAGTACTTTGAAGTGCTTGAAATATTACTAGATTTATATAGATAATGTTTATTTAAAAAATGGAGTAAAATACCGCCTAACCTTGATGAAGTGTTTTATTCTATCCTTTCCAAAAGAAAGGAATATGTCGAACTTTGGAATGTTCTCCAGAAAATGTTTTGTCACATGGGCAGGCAATAGTGGAGAGAGGATTTTCTGTCAACAAACAGGTATCTGGTGAAAATCTCCGCAGAGAAAGCCTCCGAGCTCAAAGGCTAATCATTGACACAATGAGAAAAGCAGGTGGACCTTTGGAAATCATCATTAGCAATGAAATGATGACATATGGTTTCCTCTGCAAGACATAAGTACCATGCCTATCTGGATAAGAAGAAAGCAGAGAAGGATGAGAGAAAAACCAAAAAGGAAAGAAACGGGAGTTAGCCTTGGCCTTGGTTGAAGTGGAAGAACTTAAAGCCAAAAAGCAGTCTCTTGAAGCTAACATTGCCAGCCTCCATGCTTCCTTTGTACAGAAAGCTCATTGTGCTTGTCACAGAGTCAAATGCTCTTAGGAGAAAAGATGGGAGTTGTGGCATCTCTTTCCAAAATGATTGAAGAGAAGAAAAGCAAATATAATAATGCATTTAAAGCAATGCTGATGTCTGTGAAGAGAACAATTTATTTTGTATTAAATATGACAGGAATGCTCCATATTTCTGAAAGAACAACGAATGTTAACCTATCTTCCAGATAATTATAATACAATTTTAGGAAATTAATTATAGTTTGACTTTAATCAGTAGTCAATATTGTAGTATTTGGGATTCATTGTTTTCTCAAATAACCTGTATACACAGTATTAGCAAAAATAGGTCTTGGAAATCTCTGTTTGTGGTCTTTGAAAGTTTGGGAAAAGTCTTTGAATTTATCATTCATAGTTCAGTATGAACCCTGTTGTTATTATTATTATTATTATTATTATTATTATTATTATTATTATTATTATTTTATGCATATTCTTGTAGGTATTGAATGGAAAAGTTTTGCTGTTATACAAAGTAATCTTTTTTTATGTTGGCATAAATCCATTTTTAAACCTCACCAGGAAATAATTAAGAGGTATATAGTGTTTATGTTGTCTGTCGATGCAAGAGGTATTGGGTTGGGGGTATCAGGGACCAAAAATATAGCCCCTGATCCAGTTAAAATTGATTACAAATATTGCAGAATTTTTCCTAATTTTACCAATTTGCTCAGGGAAATTTTGTTTGTTTCATTCTTTCACAAAATGATGAACCAAGGTCCCACTCTCAATCAACCTAGAAAAAATCCATCTATCTGTTTCATTAAGCTTTGGTTTTTAGTACATTTGTGCAGGGCATTTGTGGTTGTAGGTAAGGCATTTCTTATTGGGCATTTGTAGTTCATGAACTCATTTCTAGTGTTAAAATAAAGTTCTGGTTCTAGATACATGAAAAAGCATTTCCTTTAGGGCATTCAGTGGCCAAGTGTAAAGCACCTTCCTTTATTGTCATCCGAACTCTGTCCACATGAGATCAAGCCCGTGCTCAGCCAATGTATGTATCTGAGAAAGCTTACCATTAGCTTCCTTTGGAATGGTGGTTTTATCATGTTCTTCTTCTCTAGTTATATTGGCTGCCATATATAGCCTATCATGTGTTGAAAAAGGGGGCCTTTACGCTAATAGGTGCATCAGAGACACCGACTTTTTTTACTTAACCCCCTGTTCTGACACAAAGGGGATTTTCAGCTCTTATTCTTGCACCCTTAGAGAAAACACTAGAGACAGTGGCCCAAAACCCATACCCTCCAGAAATAAAACCCAAAAGGCTTTTAAGACTCAAAGACATATCAGGTATCACTGCCGAATTTGCTCAGAAAAACATTGGGTATCTTTTTTCATCACCACTAATATTAGTTGAATTTTTTGCTAACCAACACATTCATCATTTACCTGAACTTAACACAAAGCAAGATTGCATATTTTCTAAGCATGAGTAAAGTTAGAACAGAATCTAGCAAACAGTTTAATTTCATTTATCAGTTAAAACTGATTAAGCAGACTTTTAATGCGAGTGTTATTCAGCAAGGCCACCTCCATAGTTGCGCGCATATTTACTACTTAATTTTTAAAATGACCTTTTTGAGTTGATTGAGGTCTGACAGCATGAAATTAGCGAGTTTCTTATACATTTTTCCATGTTGGATGCAATGGTTCGAGTAAAATTTAACTATTACTGACCCCTTAAACTCTGCCTTTCTTGTATGGGTGTACCAGCAATAATGTCATACTAGTACAGTGTATCTGATTGTACCAGTAATAATGTCATACTAGTACAGTGTATCTGATTGTACCAAAAATAACATCATACTAGTACAATGTACTTGATTGTACCAGCAATAATGTCACACTAGTACAGTGTACCTGGTTGTACCAGTAATAATGTCATACTAGTACAGTGTACCTGATTGTACCAGAAATAATGTCATACTAGTACAGTGTACCTGATTGTATCAGCAATAATGTCATACTAGTACAATGTACTTGATTGTACCAGCAATAATGTCACACTAGTACAGTGTACTTGGTTGTACCAGTAATAATGTCATACTAGTACAGTGTATCTGATTGTACCAGCAATAATGTCACACTAGTACAGTGTACCTGATTGTACCAGCAATAATGTCATACTAGTACAGTGTACCTGATTGTACCAGCAATAATGTCATACTAGTACAGTGTACCTGATTGTACCAGAAATAATGTCATACTAGTATAGTGTATCTGATTGTACCAGCAATAATGTCACACTAGTACAGTGTACCTGATTGTACCAGCAATAATGTCACACTAGTACAGTGTACCTGATTGTACCAGCAATAATGTCATACTAGTACAGTGTACCTGATTGTACCAGCTTACTTGCACCACTTCTTAGATGCCATTGGATAAAACAGGAGATCATCTTACGGGAGTAAAATACCACTGCCTACATCTAGGTCATGGAACTTGAAAATATGTCCAATTATGGATTAAGTTTAACTGTCAGATACAAAGAATACTAATATTGTGGAAGTTTGAAGATAAAATTATAAATAAAATATATGTAATAACTGACTTACATTACATACATTTACTGTTGATATATTATGTGAAACTACTGGAAATAACCCAGAAAGAGGCAATAGACTACAATATTTTCACGGCTATTTTTAGAAGCTTTGAAGAACTGTTGTCACTTGAGCAGTTTCAGCATGAATAAATTAAAATGTTTGTGTGTGTGCACAGTTTGAAGAAAAGAAATTTAAGTCTGTTAACACCTTAAAATGCTGTATTGATTACTACAAAAAAACACCAAGTATTTCTTTGACCAGAGGTATTATATCTTTAAGGTTTCCCTGAGTGCCCCATATTAGTAATTAGTTCCCCAATTACCTCTTAATTATTCAGTATGATAATTTATGCATTACCTAAAAAGTTTGACCCAATGTGATAATTGGATTGTGGGCTAGTTTTTATTAAATTTACATGTCATGAATAATTTCATAAGGCCATGAATAATGTAAAACATTTTCTGTGACACAAGTCTCTGTGATGAACCTCACATTGCATGTCACCATTGTTCTACCATTGTTGAGTGTGAAGTTTTTCTTATTGCATGCATGGGAAAGTGGCGTGTCATTGGTGGATGTAGCAGTATAAGTATATCTTCACTGTGTCAACATCAAAAAAAAAAATAAAACCTTTAAGAGAGTGAGAAAGATAATAGGTTGTGTGCAGTCACTGCAGAATTTGCTACATGATACTGAGTTAAGATTAAGATGAATTTCATCATTTTAATTTGATCATGATTGGGAAAAAGATGTCAGATTAAACTACAAGAATAACAGAGGGAGGAAACAGATAACAAAAGAGAAGGATTTAAGGCTAATCAACAGGATACACACAGATTTCTATATCTACAGTGTGATCAGTTTGTATAGGACCTAATTTACAATGTACTTTCCTTGTCTTGTGATATGGAAAATTTGCACTTTTATCTGAACAGTAATGACAGACTCATTTTTATTTCTGTGACCTTTATTTGTTGTTAGATGTTCAATTTTTTTTTGTTTAATTTTTCTTCTTCTTATTTCATATTTGTTTTGCATTATTGAGTTCATCTGGATCAACAAAATCTAAGCATGAAAAGAACTAAAAGTCATTAGCCAGTCTGTTACCATGGTTACAAGAAATATAATTACCAATTTGAACAATGTTTAAAAAGTAGTTGAAAATCTTAAACTGTCAATATTTATCCATTCTACATGCAAGCAACTGAGGGCAACTTGCGTTCTTGAAAATAATGAAGAATTTTCAATCAATGTCATTAAGGTTATTTGAATCGGACAAAGGCATTTTTCAAAGGAAAAAGTTCTACCATCAAGACACATGTAAGTTGAGTCATACTGAAAATAAATCTGTTTCAGTGTTGTTTGTTCCACAGATTACTCTAAACAAATGTCACAGATGTAATAGCTTATCTGGGGCTGTGCAGTTTGCAGTTGGACTTGAATTATATATATATATATATATATATATATATATATATATATATATATATATATATATATATATATATATATATATATATAGTGAAAAGCTTGTCTGCAGTTTTTAAAAGAAAAATATGTAACAGTTAGACTTTAGTCTTTCTTGAAATGTTTCTTGTTACAAACATTTTTTCACATGCATACTATATATGATACCATCTTTCAGCTTGGGGGGGGCCCCAAGTGGCCGAGTGGACTAAAGCACTCCTCTCCATTACAGATCACTGCCATCTCACCTCTGTCTGCATGGGTTTGAGTCTCGGATTTGGCCAATGTGGATAAATGTAATAGCTTGCCTGTAGCTTCTCGGGTGTCGGTGGTTCTTTGGGGGGGTTTTCCTGGGTTCTTCCTCCACCACTAATACTGGCCGCCATGTATATCATGTGCTGAAAAATGGCGTTACACCCTAAAACAGCAACAAGAAATCTTTCAGCTTGAGCATTTCAACTTGTCAGATGCAATGTATGTGATTACCAGTATTATATCATCTTTCAGATTGAGCATTTCAACTTGTCAAATGCAATGTATGTGATTACCAGTATTATATCATTTTTCAGATTGAGCATTTCAACTTGTCAGATGCAATGTATGTGATTACCAGTATTATATCATCTTTCAGATTGAGCATTTCAACTTGTCAGATGCAATGTATGTGATTACCAGTATTATATCATCTTTCAGATTGAGCATTTCAACTTGTCAGATGCAATGTATGTGATTACCAGTATTATATCATCTTTCAGATTGAGCATTTCAACTTGTCAGATGCAATGTATGTGATTACCAGTATTATATCATCTTTCAGATTGAGCATTTCAACTTGTCAGATGCAATGTATGTGATTACCAGTATTATATCATCTTTCAGATTGAGCATTTCAACTTGTCAGATGCAATGTGTTACCAGTATTATATCCTCTTTCAGATTGAGCATTTCAACTTGTCAGATGCAATGTATGTGATTACCAGTATTATATCCTCTTTCAGATTGAGCATTTCAACTTGTCAGATGCAATGTATGTGATTACCAGTATTATATCCTCTTTCAGATTGAGCACTTCAACTTGTCAGATGCAATGTATGTGATTACCAGTATTATATCCTCTTTCAGATTGAGCATTTCAACTTGTCAGATGCAATGTATGTGATTACCAGTATTATATCCTCTTTCAGATTGAGCATTTCAACTTGTCAGATGCAATGTATGTGATTACCAGTATTATATCCTCTTTCAGATTGAGCATTTCAACTTGTCAAATGCAATGTATGTGATTACCAGTATTATATCCTCTTTCAGATTGAGCATTTCAACTTGTCAGATGCAATGTATGTGATTACCAGTATTATATCCTCTTTCAGATTGAGCATTTCAACTTGTCAGATGCAATGTATGTGATTACCAGTATTATATCATCTTTCAGATTGAGCATTTCAACTTGTCAGATGCAATGTATGTGATTACCAGTATTGTATCATCTTTCAGATTGAGCATTTCAACTTGTCAGATGCAATGTATGTGATTACCAGTATTGTATCATCTTTCAGATTGAGCATTTCAACTTGTCAGATGCAATGTATGTGATTACCAGTATTGTATCATCTTTCAGATTGAGCATTTCAACTTGTCAGATGCAATGTATGTGATTACCAGTATTGTATCATCTTTCAGATTGAGCATTTCAACTTGTCAGATGCAATGTATGTGATTACCAGTATTATATCATCTTTCAGATTGAGCATTTCAACTTGTCAGATGCAATGTATGTGATTACCAGTATTATATCATCTTTCAGATTGAGCATTTCAACTTGTCAGATGCAATGTATGTGATTACCAGTATTGTATCATCTTTCAGATTGAGCATTTCAACTTGTCAGATGCAATGTATGTGATTACCAGTATTGTATCATCTTTCAGATTGAGCATTTCAACTTGTCAGATGCAATGTATGTGATTACCAGTATTGTATCATCTTTCAGATTGAGCATTTCAACTTGTCAGATGCAATGTATGTGATTACCAGTATTATATCATCTTTCAGATTGAGCATTTCAACTTGTCAGATGCAATGTATGTGATTACCAGTATTATATCATCTTTCAGATTGAGCATTTCAACTTGTCAGATGCAATGTATGTGATTACCAGTATTATATCATCTTTCAGATTGAGCATTTCAACTTGTATTATATCATCTTTCAGCTTGGGCATTTCAACTTGTCAGATGCAATGTGTTACCAGTATTATATCCTCTTTCAGATTGAGCATTTCAACTTGTCAGATGCAATGTATGTGATTACCAGTATTGTATCATCTTTCAGATTGAGCATTTCAACTTGTCAGATGCAATGTATGTGATTACCAGTATTATATCATCTTTCAGATTGAGCATTTCAACTTGTCAGATGCAATTTGTGCCATTACTTGAATTATCACATATACTGCATATTTTTGCATGAAATATATCATCTTTCAGTATGAGAATTTCAGCTTGTCATATATAATGCATACCTTTACCTGAAATCTTTCATTTTTAAGCTTGAGCATTTCAACATTAGAGAGAACTACGAGGTTTACGATGTTACAGACGTGAAGATGTCTTTCTCAAAGTCATCCGTAAAGCAAGAAACCACAGTAAGTAACAAGAATTCCACAAAATAATTTTTATCTCAGGTTCTGCTAATGCATAACGGTGAGACTAAACAGAAAGGGCAGATCAGGATCTCTGTTTTTTTAATATCTGGATCTGACTTATAAGTGTTATGCATGTATTGTACATGAGAAATGCATGAATTTGAGGTTAGCTGGAAAAACAGGGTCTGGAAAAGTGTCAGAAATGTTCAGACTCCCTTGAAATGTGTTTGAATTTCAAAACATGCATGTCATTAAGAAACATTAATTTTCTGAAATAAATACGAAGAAAGTGAAGATTCATTATAAAATATTAACCCTATCACCCTGGAAGTCTAGTTCCATGTGTGGTCATGTATAATCAGTAAAAGTTTCATTTGGTTAGCTTATGCGTTCATTAGTACTCAGCCCCATTTGGGACTGTAACTATCTCATGATGTCATTGAATAGCTATGGTGTTGACTGAGCTTGTAAAAAAATTGTCAGCCAATTTCTTTGCAGTGGATAGCTTATTTTCAAACAAAGCTGCCATGATCATAAGTTGGATATATAGTTAGACAGACAGACAGAGAAAGAGTCATGTGTGTTTTTTTTTACAAACACATTGTATCTACAGTAGTCGAGTCGTAATGATGGAAACATTATTATTTAATTGCTTACCAATCAAGGTAATCCACAGAGGGACCCATCACAAAGTGGTATTGTTTTTAACCAGTATTGCTGTCATCACTCAAAACCATTAGAAATGCAGTATTATCTTTTATTGTGTTAAAACAATTTAAGTAACACAACAGAACTGCTACCAGGTGCACAATCTCCATGGTCTGGCTACACTGTCTGTCTGTCTGTCTGGCTATAATGAAAATGCATTTGACCATATTGCCAAGTCCCTCCTATTAATATAACTAGCAATTGAGGGAACTATAGCAACTTCAGGTAGATCGGTGAGAATTTTTTTTGAAGTCTCATGGAATGAGAGAAAGCATAAAACAGTAAAACTTAACTCACAACCTGATTTGGATTTAGAAATCTGTCAAATAGGACCTAACTCACAACCTGATATAGATTTTTAATTCTGTTAAATAAAACCTAACTCACACACTGATATAGGTTTTGAAATCTGTCAAACAAGAGATAACTCACAACTTAATATAGATTTAGACACTTTCAAATGAAACCTAACTCACAACCTGATATAGATTTAGAAATCTGTCAAATCACACTGATAACTCACAAATTGGCAAGATTGATTTTGCTGTCTGATCAGAAGAGCTGATGCTGTGATGTTTCTCCTTTGAATACGTTCCCCAATCACATTACTTTAGGGATATTAGCCTGCTACCTCGCGAATCCAGCCCTACCAAAAGACGAAAATTCGTCTTTCCTGTCTATGTCATATAGACAAAGGGCAATAACTCTTGCCCATTACCTCCCCTTGCCGCCCGTTAGGTGTCGCTTCTTTAGTTTTTTAGCTTCGCTTACGCGAAAACAACGTACAATTAGACCTCCAATGAATCCAAGCCATCTTAGTGTAAATTCTGACCATCCGAAGTTAAATTTGGAATTACTGTGTTGGATAATCATTCCTCTACAGGTCGTATACATTATTTTACAATATTTTCCAATTTGAGTGACTTTGTCACCTTTTCTAGACTTCGGACCAGGTTGCAATGTGGTCAAAGCATGTAATACATGTAGCACTCAATAATTTCGCTTATTCCGTATGTAACGTTTACAATATTAGCGACTAATAACGTGCTGCATTGATAATGTGTGCTGTATTTATCTTCTTTGACGTTTCAGTAGACTTCAAAAAAGTCTTTGAACGACCAATTGCGACTATTTAATGGCGGACTTCGTGTTGTAGTCACGAATTCACGCGACACTTAATCATTTCGCTTCCTCCGTTAGTTACGGTTATGGAATAGCGACTTAATAGCGTACTGAATTGTTAATTTGTGCTTTGTTTATCTTCTTTCCGTTTCAGTAGACTTCGTCTCTGAACGACAAGTTGCGACTATTTAATGGCGGAATTTCGTGTTGTAGTCACGAATTCATACGACACTTAATCATTTCGCTTCCTCCGTTAGTTACGGTTATGGAATAGCGACTTAATAGCGTACTGATTGTTAATTTGTGCTTTGTTTATCTTCTTTCCGTTTCAGTAGACTTCGTCTCTGAACGACCAGTTGCGACTATTTAATGGCGGAATTTCGTGTTGTAGTCACGAATTCACGCGACACTTAATCATTTCGCTTCCTTCGTTAGTTACGGTTATGGAATAGCGACTTAATAGCGTACTGAATTGTTAATTTGTGCTTTGTTTATCATCTTTTCGTTTCAGTAGACTTCGTCTTGAACGACCTATTGCAACATGCTCACGGTGATAACTAGTGTGGTCATTAAGAGTTAACATGGCATGGAATAATTTGACTACTCCGTTAATAACGGTTATAGTATTATCGAATTAATAATATGCTGAATTTTTTTAATCTGTGCTTTGTTCTCTTCTTTTGTCGTTTCAGTAGCAAAGTCGACAACGAAGGCATGAATGGCAAAATGGGTGTTGGCAATGTGGAAATGGAGGAAATTATGTTGACATGGTTTAGGCTGCCCAGTGGATGTAAATTTCACCGCAGGTCCGTGCATGGCTTTCGGGCCTGTAAGTCCGGACGCATGGAGTCTAGGCTGGATCAGTTGGATCCATTTTATTATGCACTTTCGCCGGCCATCCAGCCATCCGTCCAGCCGACACCGTCAGTTCAGCCGGCACTTCAGCAGGCACCAACCGGCACTAGCCATACATCCGGCACCGTCCGTTCAGCCCAAATGGCACCGGACGGCCAGCCGACCTTCCAGCTGGCATCAACAGGCACCGGCCGTTCAGCCCAAATGGCACCGGCCGGCCAGCCGACCTTCCAGCCTGCATCAACAGGCACCGGCCGTCCACCCGGCAACGACCGTTCAGCCCAAATGGCACCGGTCGTCCAGTCGACCTTCCAGCCGGCATCAACCGGCACCGGCTGTCCATCCGACAACGACCGTTCAGCCCAAATGGCACCGGTCGTCCAGCCGACCTTCCAGCCGGCATCAACCTATGCAGGCCGTCCATCCGGCAACGACCGTTCAGCCCAAATGGCACCGGTCGTCCAGCCGACCTTCCAGCCGGCATCAACCTGCACCGGTCGTCCATCCGGCAACGACCGTTCAACCCAAATGGTACCGGTCGTGCAACCGACCTTCCAGCCGGCATCAACCTGCACCGGCCGTCCATCCGGCAACGACCGTTCAGCCCAAATGGCACCGGTCTTCCAGCCGACATCAACCTGCACCGGCTGTACATTTGATTTACGGAGATTATAGTGATGTACCCGTCAGTCAATCTGTACTACTGGTTACATATCACTACCATGAGAGAGATGTTATAGATGTATCTCCGTCCAATCAGACCATTCGAGAGGCAGGTGCCGGTCATAGCCGGACCTTCGCCGACATTCCGGCCGACCATATACCAGACAAATCAGTCGGTATCGCCGGTGTACACCTCCCGTCACGTCAAATACGTGTCTGTGTGATTTTAAAACAAGGGAGAATTAGTGACATTATCAGAGATGACGGAATTGAGTTATCTATGCCACTTGGTATGCGCTACCCAGATATGGCAGCTTTACCAGAACAGGACTTTCAGGCCGACCATTCGTCAGTTCAATCAGCCGTTAGTGCCGGCCGTCCATATGTTCACGGCTTCTCCACAAGGGAGATTTAGTGAAAGTGTCAATTATGACAGAATTGCGTCATCTAGGTCACCTGGTATGCTGTACAGATATGCAAGCTATACCAGAACCAACATTCCCTCTGAGCGAATGGTAGATGGGTGCACAGTGCTGGTCGCACTACATAAGCATTATGTAATTATTATTACCTTCTAGCCGGCACCAACCGGCACCGGGCGTCCATCCGGCAATGACCGTTCAGCCATATGGCACCGGTCATCCAGCCGGCACTAACCGGCACCGGGCGTCGATCCGGCAATGACCGTTCAACCCAAATGGCACCGGTTGTCCAGCCAAGCTTCCAGCCGACACTTGCCGGCACTGACAGTCCATCCGGCTCCGGCCGTCCAGCCCAACAGGCACCGGTCGTCCAACCGTATGGAGATTTTAGTCATATACCAGTCCGTCCGACTGTACCGCTGTACCAGCACGGGGACTTTTATCATACCGCAATCCGCACAAATCGGATTGACGAAGATTCTAGTGATGTTTCCGTCTGTCAATCCGTACTACCGGTTACATATCACTACCATGACTCTGATGTTGGCGATGAATCTCTCGATCCAACCCGACCATTCGAGCGGTCGGTGCCGGTCATAGCCGGCCCGTCGCAGGCGTTCAGGCCAAACATATACCAATCAATTCATTCGGCATTGCCGGCCGTCCATAGGCTATCAACTCATCCACAAGGGAGAGTGAATGCCTTTTTTAGAGATGACGGAATCGAGTCATCTATGCCACCTGGTATGCATTACCCCGATATGGATGCTTTACCAGAGCAAGATTATGCACATAGTGAGTGCGATGAATCACAGGCAAATCAGCTGTATGCAGATCCAACTATGGAACGGACTGAGTTCAGCTTCAAAGCCGCAGTGGAGGAAATTTTTAGGGTGTTAAGGCCCCTTCAGAATGCCCTCCACCTCCTGCTGCAATTACCGACTATAGGGTTAGTGCGTCGGTCGATCTGGATGAAGGGGAAGAGATTCTATCCTTCCGCCTCCTTCCCCAGTCGACAAAATTAAGGAAATTAATGACCGTCTGTCGACACGTATAGGGGATCCAGGAAATGCTAAGGCGTTCTTTTCTGAAAGCCAAGTACCAGCGTCGTTTTCAGGTCGATGGTACAAAACTCACTCCGATGCGTTCAATACTGAGGTCCTGGCTCGGGATAAAATAGGGCAGCAGTCCATATGTCTGCGGCATTGTCTTATAAAGTGGACAAAACTGTGTTCAATGCCACGTCCAAGCTGGTTCGAATGTAGTCGCTACGTCTTCACTGTTAGACCTAGCCTCCCTAGCCATTTTCAGGATCGCTGAAAAATCTGGCAATGAACATGCTTGGGATTCGACGGCCCGGTTAGCTAGGGTTCTTAACAGGGCAGCTCACCATTCCATGGCCAATGCGCTGACTGCTTCTGCCAACCTAGACCTGATACGTCGTGACGCATGTCTGAAGGGCACGTCGCTTAAACCCCATCATAAGCTGGCTAGATATGAGCGACGCACATTTCACGTCCCTATCCCACGAGTAGCGGACATTCTCCGTTGTGCTTATCAGTTCCATGTCATACAATTTGGCCTAAATTTAAGCACTTGGGCTAGTACCAAGGTTATGGGTTACGTCGTCACCCTGTTCCGCTCGACTTCATCTATTGCGTCGGCAGTATATTTGGATGACATCCTCCAGAAACATCTGTCAAGTTCTATTCTGCTCAAAGGCAGAAACGATCTTATATCACTTTACGTCATATAGGCTTTCTCGTGAACTGGATAAAGTTTGATCTCTGTCCAATCCGGATTTTGGTCCATCTGGGTGTGGAGTTTCTCCCGATCTGAATCTGGTAAGGCTTCCTCAAGTTTGCGATTATCCAGATAATTGCACTCGTAGAGTCCGTTTCCGACAGGATGCACATTTTAGCGAGAGAGTTGCAGATCCTCGGATTATTCAATGCGGCAGCAGACTTGATCCCGATCAGCCGTCCTTTTATGCACCCTTTACAAAGGACGTTGCTAGCGTAATTGCGCTCTTTTCAAGTCCCTTCGATCCCAGAAAACAGTCATGCTCACGCCAGAGATACAATCATTCTTGAGTCAATGGCACAACCCCTGTAGGCTGTCCACAGGGATTACTCTGGAGATACCCCAAGGGGATAACGGTATGTTCCGCCACTAATACCTACGGTTGGGGTGCCCACCTGTTGCCGAACTTCGATACTGTCAGCGGCACGTGGGTGCCAGGGGCGAGCCCTTTCCACATCAACCTTTCAGAAATAACGGCTGTCATCAATGCCTTTCATTTCGGGCAGGATCAACTCTTATTTTCAAACTGCCCTCATTATGTCAGACAACATTGTGGTGGTGCCTTGCCTCAAAACAAGGGGACACCAATCACCAGACCTGTGCAATCTGAACTGGCAATTTCTACATTGGTTCGACAATCTCCACCTCAATGTACAATTCAGACACATTCTTGGCAGACTCAATGTCTTGGCTGACACTCTATCTAGTCATTCACACAGAATGGTCACTCCATCAATCGGACTTTCTTCCAATTGACACACTTTGGAGACGTCCGATGATTGATCTTTTGCAACAAGATGGAATCGCAAGTTCTCCACCTTTCATCTCACAGGTTCCAGACCCAGAAGCTTGGGTCGTGGATGCTCGATCAATCACCTGGGAAGGGTTGTGGTCATTCTCCTACCCTCCCACGGTCTTGGTACTGGAATTAATCCAGAAGTTAAGGGGTCAGAATTGTCAGATGGTTCTGATTACCCCTCTCAGATGGAACAACTCCTGGGTCTCCGATCTACTCAATCTAGGCGATAGATCTACCCAGGAAGATTACAGTCAGCACAAGTATTCACAAGCAACCGCGGCCAGGGGTGTTCCACCCCTGTCCGGACCGTCTTTATGTTCAAGCTTGGCTCTTGTCCAGACAGCCTTGCAAGACAAACAATTTAAATCTTTGATTGCGGAGAGAATCTCGAGAGCAAGAAGGCCCTCTACTCTGAAGGTTTACGAGGGCAAGTGGCATGTTTTCAGAGACTGGTACCATATCATTCACATTGTTCCTCTGAGTGTCACAATCCCTCAACTGGCCAACTTTTCTCTGGCTTTTCGAGGAGAAACATCTGGCTCCAGTTATTCTCAAATGTTACCGCTCCATGATATCAGACACATTCCGCCATTCTGGTACATGTGCTATCAGCCATGACAAAGATTTGTCAGATCTTTAGACATTTAAAAAAAAAAAAAAAAAAAAAAATTTAATCGACTTATATCCCTCACCCTGTTTTCAAATGGAATCTGTCCTGGGTTTTAACATGACTCAATTCAGACAGTATTGAGTCTTTAACCCACGATTAGTTAAAGCTACTATCATACAAATTGGGTTTCTTGATAGCCTTAGCTTCAGCATGCAGGGTGAGCGAGTTACATGTCCTTTCTAGTGACCCGAACTCTCTTTCGTTTCGATCAGAGGGTTTGATGGTCCTCTTGACGCAGCCAGGCTTCGTAGTCCAAAATAGATTACCATACATTGCGATCAACGAGTCGTCATTAGCTCGCTTTCTTTATAGATAAGTCAGGATCAACAGCCATGTAAGATCCTGTTTGGGCACTCTAGCACCATTTCAATGCATAGAGGTGAGTCAGGTCACATACTAGCACCTCTTTCTTCTGGTGATAGCTGGGATATGAGATATCACCATTCAAGCCCTTGCTTCATGGCTGTAGTGGGTTATACGCTCGGCGTACTCTGAGAATTCGCAAATCAGTCACCTTATAGAAGCTGTTGCAGAGTCAACTTTCTACAGTTTTATCTTCAAGTTTGTACTCGCAGAGGCAAACATTGATTCTAGTAGGTCCAGTGTTGGGCAGCCCAGACGCCCACCAGACCCATGTGCAACAATCAGCACAGCCTATTAGCTTCGCTGGATTCGCCAGATAAATTTTCGTAGGTAAGAAGATTTCAATAACTATCTTCTTAACCGCTTAAAAGGGTCACATATCACGTGACCCTGGGCTGTGTTGCTGATTGAAAATTAGGAGACCGGGTTATCATTCACATGGGGAATCCAACCATCATTCCCTAGAGGATACCCGGGGTGGAGGTCGGATGCTCCGCATTCCCTCCTCCTATTACTTATTCTCCTAAAGTAATGTGATTGGGGAACGTATTCAAAGGAGAAAGCAAATTTTTTAGTAAATTACCGTATGTTTCTCCGAGAATACTTACCCAATCACATTACTAAGAAACCCTCCCAACCACCCCGCCATGCGAGCATCCTCGTGTTTTATATATCGCTCAGCTTAAAAGCTAAAGAAGCGACACCTAACGGGCGGCAAGGGGAGGTAATGGGCAAGAGTTATTGCCCTTTGTCTATATGACATAGACAGGAAAGACGAATTTTCGTCTTTTGGTAGGGCTGGATTCGCGAGGTAGCAGGCTAATATCCCTAAAGTAATGTGATTGGGTAAGTATTCTCGGAGAAACATAATTTACTAAAAAATTTGCTTTTTCCATCAATTTATAATTGCTGTTATCAATTTATAATTGCTGTTATCAATTTATAATTGATGTTATCAATTTATAATTGATGTTATCAATTTATAATTGCTGTTATCAATTTATAATTGATGTTATCAATTTATAATTGCTGTTATCAATTTATAATTGCTGTTATCAATTCTAAACTACATGGAGGATTGCCATATGACTTTACAATCACATTCAAAGCAAAGTTTAGGTGATCTTAAATTAAATGGTGCTTCTTTGACATCAAATATGGCCTCCTTGGCAGTCTTCTTAAAAATCTTGTTATTACTGTTGCTTTTGACGATCACAATGTAATTTTTACTAAAATATTTCATGTGATGTATATATGGTACTAAAATGAAAAAGGACATGTGACATCCAATATGGCTACAGTGGTGGCCATCTTTAAAACCTTGTTGTAACTACTTCACCTCAGTGGATAGTTAATGTGACAGATATTTGTCACTAAAATGGCTTTTTAATAGAATGTATTTGGTCCCAAGTTAAAAAGGCAATAGTCTGAGAGGTATTTTTGGTGGAAAATGTTAACTCAAGTAAAGGAAAATAACACTGTTACCAGATTTGGTGTTTTGGAGTTTCTCAAGAATATAAGATATGGGTTGAATACTCAGTAGTCAGAAAAAGAAAAATTGACTTATATGGGTATCCTGGTAATTCTTCTCAGTCAGTAGAGAACCAGTCCTTCAGTGATGCTGCCAGGCCGCGGGATCGCGGGTTTCTCGCAGTAACGATCGCTAGTCACGCAACTTCTAAAAATCAATGGGGGAAAATTCACGCAAGTTACCTGCGGTTTCCGCAATTTTTTATACCCAATGCGCGCTTTAAAAAAAAAAACATAAATTAAAAATAAACGTTTTTCAAATTAAATTTTGTTCGTCCATGAGCTCAATCAGGCTATACTGAGTTAGATTTAGCGTTTGTATACAAGCGTCTGTATGATTGAGATCTGTTGCGGATGGGGGGGTATTTTGCGGACACGCTCCAGGGGGTTTCTATTTAATTGTCTCCTAGAGGGGTATGACAAATTGATCCATTGATCAGCCATAACGGAAATTTATAAAGCGTAAGAAGTGTTTAGTTTCATGAATGTCAAAAAGGAAGATAACCGATATCTTTACGGTAAGGTCGTCTGCTACGGACGATATTATAGAGCAAGATGAAAGCTGTGATGGTTTGATGCGAACAGAAGACGTTGCACAAACCGATGACAATGAAATAGCCGGCACCTCATCCACAAGGCACGTGGAAGAGGAACCAGCTGTTGAGAAAAAGAGAAAAAAGGAACCAAAATTCCAAGATAAGTGGTTGAGTACCTACAACTGGTTAAGGAAAGAACCAAAAGGAGGGATGTCTTGTGTTTTATGTCGAGAATGTAAGAAAGATAATCCATTTACAGCTGAAAGTGGTTGCAAAAATTATCGAACATCAACTTTGACACGGCATATGGAATCGGCAGATCATGCCCAAGCACTTCGAGAAAGTGTAATGCAGAAAGAATTCCAATCTGCAGCGGTAAATGCAGTTTCAAAAATGGCGGGAAAAAAAGATGCTATCATTTGTGCCATGCGGACAGCATATTACATTGCCTATGAGAGCCTGCCAATTGCAAAATATTCTAGTTTGATTGAGTTGCAGAAATTGAATGGATGTGAAGCATTACAGTCCTTAAGGTCAGGGGATAATGCACACTATGTATCTCTCAGCACAGGGGAGGAATTCATCGACACTTTTGCGGATTTAATCACAGCAGATCTTGATAAGAAAATGCAGTCTAGTGAATTTATTAGTGTTATGATAGATGAAAGCACTGACATTTCTGTCAGTAAAAAGCTTGTTGTGTATGCAAATGTGGTTAGTGATGATTTAAATGTACAAACCCTTTTTCTTGGAAATTTGCATGTGAAAGAGGTACATGTGACAGCAGATGTTCTCGTCACTGAACTGGATAATTTTTTGAAGAAAAGAGGTGTGTCTTTCAATAAGATTGTAGGGTTTGGTATTGATGGTGCCTCCATTATGACCGGCAAAAAAACAGGTGTTGCAACTCGGTGCAAAGAAAAGAATCCCCATCTTGTTTCCGTACACTGTATGGCACATAGATTAAACCTATGTTCTTCCAAGGCTGCAGAGGAGGTAGCTTTCTTAAATGAAACCTTTCAAAATGTTTTGAAGGAGATATTCAGATATTTTAAGAAGTCATCTTCAAGGACAGCTGAACTAAAACAAATTCAAAATGTATTGGACTCAGATGAATATTCTATGAAAGAAGTACATGAAATTCGTTGGATGGCATTCTACAGTGCATTATATGCAGTGTACCATTCATGGAAGCCTCTGGTCTGCTACTTTGAAAAACACAAAAAGGATAGCAAAACATGTGCATATATGTATGAGAATCTTACACACTATAAGTTTGTTTCCATGCTTTATTTTCTGATGGACATTATACCATCTTTGGCATCTGTTAGCATGACCTTTCAGAAACAGCAACTAGATGTGTCTGCAGTAAAACCTGTTTTGGATGGGTTTTATACTGCTGCCCAGAGAGCTAAGGAAGGGAAAAGCCATCATCAGACTCTGTTTTTAAATGAACTTAAGATGGATGGCGCTGGTAAATGTGCTTCTATAAAGGGTGTTAAGCTTGGAACAAAAGAAGGTGAAACAGAAAAGGACCAGAAGGAAGTAAGCAAAGAAATTAATCAGGCCAAGAAAGATTTTTGTGATAAGCTTGTAGATCAGATGAAAAGAAGATTTCCTGCAGAACATACCACAAGTTTTACTGCTTTGGGACTGAAAAATTTGTCATTTCTTTCAAAAGAAGAGGTTGCTGATCATGGTCTAACTGGAATGGAAACTCTAATCCAACATTTTGGAGAGGACAAGAAAATTGGTAGTGTAACCAGTAAGGCTCTTATTGATGGTGCTGCAACCTTGGCTGAATACAGCCTTGCAAAAAATGTGATTCTACAACAGAAATATCCCAGAGACAACATGATTGAGTTGTGGAAAATTATGTTTGAATATCACGAAGACCAGTTTCCGAATTTGTTTAAATTGGTCAAATTTGCAGCGGTTCTTCCACTACAAACAGCAGATTGTGAGAGGGGATTTAGTTCACAAAACAGAATTCACACTGCTCTAAGGAATAGATTAACATCAAAAACTGTGAATAAACTGATGACTATTCAGATTCAAGGGGATCATATAAACGATTTTCAGTTCCCAAAGGCTTTGAAGAAGTGGAGTGATAAGAAACAGAGAAGAATATTTACCAGCTCAGCAAAGTGAATTGGGTATGCAGATACCTTATTATATATTTGATAGCAAAGAAGTGATATTAAGTCATTAAATGCTTGCTTTAAATTAGGTATGCATATACCTTAAAATAATATTGTCACCCATCAGCTACATTCGACATTGTCCCCCCATGATTCCGCTCCTCTAGATGTAGGTGTGGGGGACCTCCCCCTCTTAAAAAAATTTCTGGCAGCATCTCTGGTCCTTTTGGAGAAACCCTTGATTATGAAAGCCCCAAAAAAATAATTAAGAAACCTTTAAGCAACCTCTAAAAATCAACCTCTGAACAGGATTTACCAAAATCTGACAGCATCCTGTCAAGCGATTTGTACAAGTGATGCAAGTATGGCTGCTGTTACTAAATTTAGAAAATAACCCCTTTTGGGATCTTATTCAAAACAGTTCAAAAGAATCTGACCAAATTTCATAGAAAGGACCCCAGTGCCATTGTTACCAAAAATAGAAAAATGCTTCAGTGATATCTCTATAAAGATTTTTACCAAATGTGACTGAAAGCATTCTGGTTTAGAAAGCACTGATGATGTGATAATGATACTGTTTCAGATCATGTCACCATTAAAAAACTTTTAAATGTCTCTAAAACTTCTCAATAGACTCGGACCAAAATTAACTGAAAGTATTCTGGTGTGACTGGCTTTCAAATTTATATATGGATTCCAGTCTGCAAATAAATATAGCTGCCATCATTTAAAAAAAGATCAAGAAAGGTTTTATTTGACTTCTCCAAAATAGTTGAATAGAATTTGACCAAACTAATGAGAAAGCATCCCTGTACAATGGACTTTCATTTTTGTTATAAATGATGCTGATCTGTAATCAAACTCTACTTCGCTTGCCATAAACAGGAAACCTTTAAGTTATTCTTTAAACACCACCCTACAGAATTTGACAGAATGAATCCTGCCATAAAATGGATTAAATATTGAACATGTATTGCAATTGTGCTATCAAATATACAAATATACCAAACATTAGAAAATTTTTGAATCCGCTGTTTTCATAACATCATTGTAAAAAGATTTAGCAGAACACATCTTACTGATCAAGAGTCCTTGACGACCATTGTGCTATTAGCAGGTGAGTGATCTGATGCTCACTTGGGCCCCTTTTTAAACAGCTTGTCTTATCTGATTTTCAGATTGATCCAACTGCAAATTTAACCTTTAACCTTTCCCTGACAGACGAGGAGAGAGCTGCAAGAAGTCTAGTAAAACTTCCTTATATGCATGATGAAAACAGGTACCGTTACATAAATTAAAATTTCATGTAGATTATAGAAAACAGGTACCATTACATAAATTCAAGTTTAATATAGATGATAGAAAACAGGTACCATTACGTAAATTCAAGTTTCATATAGATGATAGAAACAGATACCATTACATAAATTCAAGTTTCATATAGATTATAGAAAACAGGTACCATTACATAAATTCAAGTTTCATATAGATGATAGAAAACAGGTACCATTACATAAATTCAAGTTTCATATAGATGATAGAAAACAGGTACCATTACATAAATTCAAGTTTCATATAGATGATAGAAAACAGAACAGTAATCGGAAGACCATGGTCAGTTCACGAAGTAAATTTGTAGGTCATATCTTTCTTTGTTTCTCAGAAAATCACCAGTATCAGATTTTTCTCATGACAGTAAATTTAATGTTTAATATCAAGAGTAAGTTTCAAACAACCTGATCAGATTTTTCTCTTTACAGTAAAATGAATGTAAATGAATGTTATCGAGAGTAAATTTCGAACAAAGTTACTAGTTTTCCGTAAAGTATATTCTTCTTCTTTGAAAATAAAAAACTGAAATGTTTTGCAAATTGTATCTTATGTTGGATATGATCTTTGAAACAGTAAATCATTTCTCAATGTTAGAAAAGAACCCTTCTTCACCCAACCACCTTGTATTGAATGTAAATAGCAATATCAAAAAAAATCATGTTGCCATATTTCAAGGGGGATAACTCCTCTGATAATGGTATAATCCTTGATCCATGTGCATCAACCATTAACAGTTGCTATTTACAACTTCTTCTTAAACATTGACCAAATTGGACAAAAGTGTCCTGGCACAAATCATTCTTAGATTTGTTGTGATTGTGATGCTGATCCACTGTTACTAGAATCAATAAACCATTTAATAAACTTCTTCTCAAGAACTTTCTGCTTCTATGTCCTTGGCATCAGTAGTTATCATACAAACGAGCATTTAAGTCTGCAGGTGTATAGTAATGATACTTTTGTAACCCATGCTGGTAAAAAGATTTTCACTTCCATTCAAGTGAACATGTTTTAAAATAATGATTTTTAGTAGCAAGATACTGTCAAATTGTAGACCTCGATATAATTCAGTCATGGTTATTTTGCACCTAATACATTGTCATGCATGAGTGGCAGTTGTCTTAAATATATCAGTTGATTATATCCCTCTCGCTTTGCGAAATCATCTGCTTCTCTTCTGGGCTTCATTAATTCATCCCATGATTTTATTTTCTCCAAATATTCTGGACAACACTGGTCATCGATTTCCATACACGAAACACTATATTGTGTCACTTTAGAACGTGTTCCATCATTTCAATTTATTTTCAATATTCTCACGAATACTGGTGAAAAGGAACCAATTTATGCGTCCATATCTCGGCCATCTTTGTGTGTTAACTCTATTATTTTTTTTACAAATTTTAAAAAGGTTGGCACACTTAAAAGAATCCATAGTATCCGATGTCAGCTTGCTTTGCAATAAAATAACCTTTGTACTGATATCCTTTATTAAAAAAGTATCCAAAGTCGGCTTCTGAGGTCAGCTTGCTTTGTAATAAAAATATCCTTTGTCTTTGATGTCCAGTTGGTAATATCAAAGAAGTTTACTGCTCGCTAACAGTTGTGTTTATTCACCACCTGGGATTATATGTCCTTGGCATCTGTAGTAATAAATAATACAAAGGAGCATTGATGTCTGCAGGTAAATATCAGTGATGCTTTTGTAACCCATGCTGGCAAAAAAATTGTCACTTACACTCAAATGAATACATTTTCAAATAATGATTTTTATTTGTTAGATAGTCATGCAGTAGACCTGGATATAATTCAGTCTTGGTTATTTTGAACCTAACACATTATCATGCATGAAAGACAGTTGACTTCGACATATTGGTTATTTCCCTCTTGTTTGCAAAATCATCTGCTTCTTTTCTGGCCTTCACAAATTCATCACAGGATTTTATTTTCTCCAAATATTCTGGGCGATAATGGGTCATCAATGTTCATGCAAGAAGCACTAGATTTTGTCACTTTACAATATGTTCCATTGTTTCAATTTATTTTCAAAAAATTCCCATAAATACCGGTGAAAGGAAATCAAACGTTTGGTTTAATGCCTCTGCCATCTTTATATATATAAAAAAATTCCAAAACAAATATTAATAAAGTCAGCACACTTTAAAGAATCCATAGTCAGCTTGCTTTGCAAAACTACAACCTTTGTATTGATATCCTTTATATAAAAAATGTAACAAAAGAGTAACCAAAGTTGACTTTTGAGGTCAGCTTTCTTTGTAATATAAATAACCTTTGTTTTTGATGTCCTGTTGGTAAGTTCGAAGAAAGAGATTACTGCTCACTGCCACTTGTGTTTATTCATCATCCCGGCTTCTATGCTTTTGGTTCACCTCAGCACATGCTAGAGAAAATGCCACGCGGGACCGAAAATAGTGGAAAGAAATAATTGACTTCATCTGCACGGGCAATTTTCGAGCAGCACCCACAGTCTCCTATCAACTGCGACCACACTGATTGGATGGAAACTACGGGATCAAATTGAATTGATTGAATTTATGCCCTTGGTATCTGTAGTACCAATTAATACAAATTAGCATTGATGTCTGCAGGTAAATAGTAATGATAAATCTGGTAAAAATTCAGTTTACCAGGGTAACCAATCGTTACAAGTGACAGGTACCATACTGATATATCCATCTACTCAAGTGGAGTAGTGATAAAAGTTTAAAAATGTCCATGTTTGGATGTGCAAGCAGAAACATTTTCATTTTATTCAGAAGAAGTAGCAATTCCAAGATGGTTGTCACATTGGATGTGTGAGCAGCAGCTTCATAGCAACCCTCCCAAGTAGTTTTTACAAGGAGTAGCAAAAACAATGTGCAAATGACTGACCATCCACATAGCTCTACTCTTTATAGATCTGTGGAGCTAAAAACCTCATAACGAAAGTCAACAAAGCATACTGTTGTAGATACCTTTTGGTATTGCACAGAGGCAGATAAACCATCATGGATGAAGAAATTAAGAAAGAATTATTTATATGCAGCATTGAAATATGTTTTGGAAAGCATCCTACTAACCCAGATTTCTTGGTCAATTGCTTTTGTATCTGGCTGTTAAGCAGCTGTTTTTAAGGAAAGTTGTTACAGGCCTACATAGCTTCTTGTTCATAAGTAATTTTCAGGGTGGGTCATCTTTTTTTTTAACATATTGACTCAGTGTCATTTTCTTTTTAAACTGAAAGTCCTTAAGATGCTTGTAATAGATGATTCTGATTGGTTATGCAGGGTTGGAGATGTTGAAAACTAGCATTTATTGATAATGTGCACCAGACAGGTCATACAGTGGAACCCCGCTATAACGCGATGATCGGGGTCCATAAAATCGGATCGCGTTAAAAGCGGGGTCGCATTAATGCGGGGTTTTACAATATTTAACTTTTTTCCGAGAACATATACGTGTATACATGTACAATGATCAAAAGTCGGCTTATCATCAGATGAATATTAACTGGAATGCATTAATTAAGATATATTCAAAATAATCGATGGCTAATATATTTAAAGGTTATTAATGTGCATTAAAAACATTTACTAATTTTTATTTGTTTGAACGATAATACAGATTGACCAATAATACCAGACTATCGCTATATCATGAAAAGTGTATCAACATCGTATGTTACCGTGCCGTCGTGGCATGCATTTCATCCATAATGGATGTGATTTCATTGAAAATCGTACAGATTTAAAATATTCAATAATTTTGTAATAGTCTGAATTCGTCGTGTAAAATATAGGATGAACAAAATATTGAAACCATTTACTTGCCGTCTGATATCGTACGGTCATTGCATGCAGCTATTCCCGGGTCTACATATGGTGTCTGTACAAATTTCATACCGCTAAAATTTTATCATATGCGACAACTGCAAGAATAATTAACAATCAACGCATGATTTCAGCGTGCAAATAACTTTTATTTCAGATTGTGTGAACATCAAAAGAAACATGTGAAAACTGCTAAATTAATCGTTGCGCAAAGTTCAAAGTCAGTGTGGTTCCAAATTTAAATTTCATCATTTCTTGAAAAATATATCCAATGACGTTTGCTTCTTTGCTCTAGGGCATATAGTTTCTCTTTAGCAGAAAACGACTTGCGTTTTTGAACATGCTTTTCCATAATAGTAAAATATTTTTTATATAAGCAAACAACGTACACAGATAAAGCTCGATAACTAAGTAATGAAGGCCTGCAATGGTTACGAATCACCTTTTATATAAAACAAAATTAAGCTGAACGGATATACAATTTCATACCCTTTTAATTTACAGATAATAAAGTGGATATTATTTACTTTCAACTGTTTGTTGTTTGATCACACCGCCAAGCACAGATACATGTTGGCGGCTTTCGTCCTTTGATGTTTATTAAATTGTGCGACTCTTGTATCAACCACAGCTTTGTCTGCTGCTTGGCTGTGATTGCAGTTAAATAAGAAGCCCATGTCGGCTATTGTTTGAGCAACGACTGTATACAGAATTCATGGAAGACAATCACAAAGACGATTTACTGGCTTTAATCATGGGTCCGTAATAAGTAACACTTCCGATAATGTTTACTTCGGCTTAACAATTCAAAAGCCTAATGAAACCAGTTTCCTCTTCTAGAGTAGAATACGGAGCTTCACCACAACCTGTTCAAATTGATAAATTTCAGAAGCCAAGCGTTGTACACACTATTTCTCGTACGTTATATATATCGCATTATTTTAGAATTCATACACGATCACTTCTCCAAAATCACTTAAAGAACAAGAATAAATTGTTAAGTTCCGATCGTTTTTTATTAAAAGTCAAACGCGAATTCTTCCACCAAATAAACGTTTTACACACTATTTCTCGTACGTTAAACAAATATTTTCACGGTCCGATAAAAATACATGTAAATGAATTTAAAATTTCAGGAACCATGCCACGATATATAATTTTAAAAGTCACAACTAATCTCATGCCCAAAATGAAGTTAATTTCTTTTGTTTTGTTTTTTTACTTTTCTCCAAATTTTTTTTCTCCATGTGTGAATGAATATACGAAATTTCGGGAGCCATGCTACGACCGCGTTATATCCGAATTCGCGTTATAGCGGGGTTCCACTGTACTTGTCATTTGTGAAAGGTTTTGGGCAAAAGAAGAAAAAAAAACCAAATACAACAATAAAAAGTGCCATCAAAACTCTGAAACATGTATGCTCAGACTGGGTCAGGTGAGGACTTCATATGACATTATAGATATCTTTTTCCAAAACAAATCTGAATAGTAGTATACAATTTTCCTATATTTTTCCAGGCAAGATGCCACCTTATCCAAATCCATGGGAAAGATTTTCTACCAGCCAGATGAAGCAGACGACTTTGATGACGATGATCCAGATGATGACCTTGACATCTAACTTTTTCTTGTCTGCATTGCAAACCAGCATTCATCTTACAAGTCCACTAATTTTTTATTTTGTCAGTTAAGACTTCAGAGGGTTTTGTGTGTGGAAAATTGGGATAAACATGGTCTTTCCAGCTGTGTAACATCTTTTCCTGTGATTAGACTCAATGTTTCCTAAACTCACTCACTCTCTATATATATATATATATCCTTGTATTGTCAATTAATGGCACTTGGAAAATCAGTATTATATCGATAACATTTGCACTTCTAGTTACTCTACGACACCCTTCGACAAAACCCTTTATATTCAGGAACTTATGTACTGCCCAAATAAAGATCTTTATCAAAATAAAACATACAAAATATTTCTGTACAATACCTATTTATTTCATGAATATACATGTAACATTTAACCTTCACAAAATCTGTTCAAGTACAGATTGACAACATGCAAGTAACTATAACTTAACTGATAAAGTTAAAAGAGAAAATTCCCTATCACAATGTACAAAGCTTTGGGCTTCAAGTTTACGGTGGATTTCTCATTTGTAATGATCTGACAATTTATCTGTTGTAATCTATAATATAACGTTCAGATTAGGAAAACGTTATAGTAGAGATTCGAATATAGTGATATTGTGCACATGCTTATTGTTATCCTGATTCTGTTTTGAAAATAAAGTGCGAATAAAATAAAATCTATATTTTCTTTTGTTTGCAAGTCTGATTTTCAAATCTCTGCACCACTGTTGCAATTAACCATTTTGATGACACCTTGCATGTCAGTTATATCTTTTTTGGTTAGCATAAGCATTCCATCCCAACCTTAGGTACAGAGTAAACTCTGCAGGGAATACATATAATGTATCGCCTTCCTTATCAAGTTGGTCCAAATGCAAGCAACACAGACCATGATGTGATTATTTATAATGTGCCTGCAGATCAGGGTCTATGCAGATGGATTTGGCTTGTAATAATAAAAATCCAGACAAATATATTCTCAAATGACAGCACTATATATATATATATATATATATATATATATATATATATATATATATATATATATATATAGTAGTTATGAATGCTGACAATTATCAAGGAATATATTTTATAAGGTAATCCAATTCCACATTTCAAGTTGATCTCTACTTTTTTTTTTTCTCCAGCATTTCTTTACTTTCATAAAGTCAACAACAGAAGAATGATATATTCAGTGTAAATGGAATTTTTTCATGGGTTTGGAAACTTGTGATATTGTTGCTTTGAAACTTGACAAACAGGTTACACTTTTTTTCATATTTATAAACTAAAAGTCACATATCCAAGTATGTAAATATGCATTAACACAGCATCGGTCAGATATCCAAGTAAATAAATATGCATTAACACTGTCATATATCCAAGTTCGTAAATAAGTAATATAAGTTAACACAGAATCGGTCAGATATCCATGAAAGATGCTTTAAACACAGTGTCTGTCCTTTCAGTCTACTTCAGATATCAAAAAAAAAGTAAAACTCGCACAAACATAGCAACATTATGTAATTGTGTACTGCTATGTTTAATTTAGTAATTTGAATCTTCAAATGACAGTATCTTTAATGACAAGTAACCAACAGCCATAAAAAAAATAATACAACCACCAATTAATAGACAGCAACTTTTTGTTAGGGAAAGTAATAGCATGTTATTTTCTTAAAGATATACATACATTTCAGAAATGTGTAAATATACACAAGTATTAAATATAAAATAACAAAAATGTTTTACAAGGTGCTACAAATATACAAAAAATGTATTGAGAATTCAAACCTACAATTCCCATATGCACTACCCAATAATAACAGGTGGAAAACAGTGGACATACCACACGTCAAATGTTTTGCAAATACAATTAAAAAAATAGCAAAGTAAGGAAATACAATTTAATGCAACAGCAAATCATTAATAATGAAATTGTTCACAATTTTCATTTGTGTTTATTGTATGTCATCACATTTGTTTTAGAATGTCTATATTTTATAGCATATATGTATTAAACAGCAAGCAAGAATTTCACTGAGCTTAAATAACCTGTTGGCTGAAATGTTTGTCTTCATAAATTTTACATTACTTTTTCTGTGAGAGATATATCAAAACAAAAAATCATTTGGACCCAAAATTTTCAAGGCATTTGGAGAAGTTTACAGCTTACTGATGGTCTTGCACATGGGAGAAAAATAAAATCTTTCTAAGCGCCTATGTGACAAGAAAATGTAATTATTAGAGCATCAATGTTTGTGTGTATGTATTGAAAGAGTGCACAAACTAAAGCTTTTTTTTTTTAAACAAGTGTTTAATGAAGACAGTCGGAAACTCAAATCCTGTCACATAAAAAAAATGCAGTTGTTCCACAAAGAAAAAGTCATCACAAGAAACATTGAGGAATGAGATGCTTTTATAGCTTTACCACAAATAATTCATGGTTCAAGAACCTGGCTTGAAGAAGGCATGGAACAGTACAAGTATTTTCTTTTATCTTTCACAACTAATGTGGCTTGTATTATTGACCCCATTTCTTGTGCCATAACAAAACAATCTTTATTCTTAGCAATCACAGTTTTTTTTAATCAATGTACAAGATCCAACTCTTCAGGAAGAGTATATGACAGTTTGAATACTGCTCCGTTGGCAAAGCATCAAAAGCAAGGCCACATGTCTGATATGTAACAAAGAGAATAAGCAAACAATCAATTGATCATGTACACAAATAAACAGCATTTAGATCATAAGCAGATAAAATGGTCTTTCTTAAACTGGTTACATACTCATTTAATTAAAAACTTGCTCTTTGCATGGTGCAAATACTTCTTTTGAGCCTACTGTCAGCCATAATCTTATGTCAGCATCCTTGTCAAGTATTATTTTGACCTTGTGTGCCCTTGGGACAGTTTTCCTTATCTTAGTCTCACAGATCAGCATACAACAGTACTTGCTAACTGCACTGATCTGTTCCATCATTCTGGGATTTAGAAGCCACAATATATTTCCAAGTTTTGGTTTTATGTGGGTTTGTTTCAAACAAAAAATTGAAAATTTGGATCAATATTTGTTTAGGTGTTTGGAGTTGAGGGCTGTGATAGTAAAACAATACCTGGTACCCAGGGAAGGCACTTTTAATGTGGGGTACTTGCTCATAGATGCAATTTAGAGGTTTCTTATCATTTGAATGTGAACTCAGAGAACTGAAATTACCCTGGCATATATTTTCAAAAAAAACTTGCCTTCCCTGGGTACCATGTGTTTAAATGGAACAGCCCTAAGGAGTTTCTGTTTACATAGGGAAATTGATGTAAAGAAGAAAAATAAAATTGGTCTGGAGGGGATTCAAATAGAGATTTCAGTTTTTAGGAGTTTCATTCTGTATATATTGTTATTTTTATCATACCTATTGTTTCTGTGTTACTTGACACTCAATACCTAGCCCTGTACTTAAATCACTAAAACAACAAAGCCCTATTCCACAATTATAACCCCACAACTCCCAAACTACTGTTATAACACACAACTCCCATTCAAGGATTAAATACACACCCATAGAAACTACACTACTGTGGTCTAATTATTACATGCAAGTGCCATGGCAAATTCATTCTAGGCCCAGTTTTAAGTAACTATTAATAGCTTTTCAACATATGAAAGTTTCCCTAAACTCAATGTCAATTTCCATACCGTTAATCCTCAACAGCTGTAACTGAAAGTTAAAAAGGAAAGTGAAATGGCTATCAATGAAGACCAAAATAACAATATGCAACAACTTCTAAAAAAAAATCCCTTAATTTACAAATGCAATTTCATGAATATGTGAATCTTGTGTCTATTTCCAACAAGTGGAACTCAATAAAATTTACACCAATCCATAGCAAAAACAACAAGCTGAGGTTAATTCCACTCTAACACCAAGAGTGATACAAATGACAAGAGATTGCAAGAAAAGAGACAAGTCAAATCTGAATTGATGTTGATTAGGTGTGATAAAATGGCTTAAATTCCTATCCTTGTGAGATGAAGCATACATTATTTTCCCTCTTGACAAGCAAGAAATTGTTATAGTAAATTAACAACATGCAAATCTGCAGTTCTTTCAAACATGCATTGTTATGGTCCTGTGATGATTTTAAGCCAGCATACATTGAAATCACTTGTCAAAATTTAGTGCAAGCACTACATGGTATCAACAAATGCCTCAAACAAACATAAAACCTATCCTGCATGGATTCACACCATCAAATGTTCCACTTCTATGAGCTTAAACCCTGAACTAATTTTCTGTTGCACAGATGGTGCAAACCTAATCCATAGATTTAATTTTTCTATGCTTTCCATTATGAACAATGCTTATAACTCAGAATGACAGGAAAAAGCCTGGTTTCTGATCCGAAAATGATTAGTGCAATAAATACAAAGGTAAATTTAAAAAATGTGATTTTCCACTCTTGAGCTTATCCTTGTGCATTTCTGCCTCAAAATGGCAGTTACAACACATTCTGATAACTATTTACCTTAGAAACCCAAACTATAAAATAAAAAAATTGTTCTCCATTTACCTTTCACGAGATTTATAATTATTTTTATTTAAAAAAACCTTTTATATTAAATTTAAATTAGAATAAAGAAGATCCATCAATTACAAAGAATAATCCTATTAAGCCAGAATGCCAATTTAAATAAACCTCTTCTGAGTAACTATCTTTTAATGATGGCTGTCATTTCAAACAAAAGTACAATAAAATATAACATCTAAAACAGTCTGCATGTAATGGATCTGTATCATATAATACATTCATCAACATGATCAAATTACATAAAAGAAGTGTTGGACAATGCAGACAGCAAAAGCCACATTTAAAAAAGAAAAAAAAAACACTAATTGCTGAACAAAGTTTTTTCGACAAAATTATTGAAGTTAGGCTACCAACTAAATTTTCACTGGCAAGGTAAAATGATGTTAGAAACATCCCTGCTTTGTTCTGTAAAGGCATAATTACACAGTGCAGAAATAAAAATAGAAAATGGAACACGGATGTCACACCAATGTGCCTGAAATGATCGAAATGCAACTCTTGACCAACATGTGATGGGTGGACAAAGGGCAACAATATATTATGCATCTACCACCATCTTTGTTGTGGCATAAAACAGTAACCTCGGTTTACAAAAAGGCAAAACATAAATTAAACTTGTACATTTTAATTTATACATAATAGTGGATAAATGCATGGTTGTTTTTCTTTATATTCAGGACATATATATGCTCAAATAAAAAGTTCAAAAGCTAGATGGAGAACAAGGAAATATACTGAGAAAGTAAACAACACTTGTACTCTGTGCTGTGTTTATATATATATATATATGTATATATGTATATATATACACACACACACATATATACATATATATACATACACACACACATATATATATATATACATATACACACACACACACACACAATGTACTCTGCTGTATGTATATATATATATATATATATATATATATATATATATATATATATATATATATATATATATACATACATACATACATGTATACATACAATATACACACACACAAGTCCAACTCCAATCATCAAAAACTCTGATCTACCATTGCCTAATACAGATCAGGGTCTGTGTTGTTTAGTCTGCAGATTATTCTTAAACTGCATAGATCCAGATCTGCTGGTGCAGGATGCAAGAGCAGATATGGGTCTATGCATTTTGCCAATCGACTGAACAAAAAACCAAGTATATATAGTCAACTTCAAGGTTTTATTGTTTGTTTCAAGCTTCTTTTTATTGATCTTTTAAGAAATATTTATATAATCTAATTTCAAAACAACTTCATATCATTTACAAATATGCGCAGAAGTTACTGCTTAAGTTTTGCCCATGTAAAAAAAAACAATGGAAAAAAAAACGAAGCCTAAACTTTGTCCATCTCTTCTGTCCCATGTTAAATTCAAGGTGGATTTGTGGTAACGGAGCCAGAGTTGGAGGAAGAAGACTGTTGAGAAGTGACTACCCAAACTGCAAAAGAAAGAAAAATCATTTACTATTTGCCATAATGCTGAAAATTTAAGACATAAATGAAATAGAAAACATTGTTACTAGATTCACCAAGAATGAGAAATAAGGTTTCCATATCATGCCCGCAGCTGTTCAATTCCAATAGAGTTAACCATGCATCTGATCATATTATCAGGCTACAAATTTGTGGGCTTTGGTAACAATGTACAAAATCTTTATTTCAATACAAAAACTACTCTCACGTCATTTATTTTTATGGCAATTTATTAATTTTCCGGTTCTTTTTTTGTGTACAATTGGTACCACTGTGAAATCTAAAAGAGCTCCAATTATTTCCACATAAGGGTTATCATTTGTTAGGTTTTTAAAATCATAATTTGTAGCTAACACAAAATAAATTTTAAAAATGTTACCAGTATGAATGAAACTAGTTATTAAAAACCTTTACCAAGAACCTAAATGTCAACTCTAATGTAGGTGCCATAAAAGCAACAATAACTTCATTTATGTTTGCACTAAATCACCCCAAGCACTGGTCTAAAGTGGCAAACAAAAATCTTTAAAAACACTCGTGAGATTCCCTTTCACACCAAAAGCCTTACAAACCTTAAATTTAATAATTGATTAGTAACCCAAATCTTACAGAAGATTTTCTTATAATCTGAAAACATTTTTCTTTATCACTGCTGCTGAGTAGCAACATTATGGCTTATGAAAATGCCGATAAAGCTGACCTACATTTCTGAATTGAAGATTCCATGATATCAATTCATGTCAGCTTGTGTGATATACATAGCAAAATGTGCAAAATGGCAACACAAGCTTTGGAACCTAATACCCATCATTAGCTCCAGAGCTCACTGACGACAAGAGTTGAGGTGATGACCTGTTGTCCTTATTAGTCTCCGCAGATGGATTGTCATATCCACATGGATTTTTTACAATACAACTTCTCATATCTAGTTGGTCCTAAATAAAAATGGTGCCATTCTTATATCCACTATGGCAGCTATGATAGCAAGCTTGAAAATCTTGTTATCGTTACTTCTGTCCGAGTCTGGTCATATCAAAACATCGTTGATCTGTTAAAGCCTACATATACATGCATTCATATATACTATGCCAAACTAAACTTCTAATTGCCAGAATTTCAGTAACAAAACAGCACAGCCAAAAGCCTGCATGTTAAACCAATCATACAAATGTATGTATAACATGTGACCATGGTCAAGGACGCATGAGCCACACAATGAATAAACTCGTTAACTTCACAACAATTATTGCCAATTATAATGAGAATATGTCTTTTAAATGAGTAATGTCAGTTATCTATGATGAGAATCTATCACAGGGTTTAGTAAACATTAGTTAGCAACAACAACAACAAACTTTTGCCAAAACCTTAATGCAAATTTTCTATGAATGGAGCTTTGACTATGAGGTAAAGTCATAGCTTCATAATTACCCTTGTCATGTTTGACATGAATATATGGAGTTTGGTAAATATTTTTAAAAACTTAACTGATCAAGCTGCCACCACTGCCATAAGTGATTTTAATGTTTTGCTTCCAAATGCAAGATGCCATGATCATGTCATGATGTACCAGGTGTATTATATGAATTTCATTTAAAACTAGTGTAAAGCCTACCTCAGTAGACAACTCGATTAAATGATAATATATTTCATAAATCTCCTTAAATTCTTTCATGAGAATGGAATGTGACTGATATAATGTATCATCACTGCTAGATTACCAAATAGGCCAACTAGGCATCAGCCTATGGACCCCGCAACAGCAGATCAACATAATATTGATTGGAGATAATTTGCAAAGGGCCAACAAGATTTTGACTGCCTAAAGACCTCCACTGGGTTTAATCCAGCACTGTGTACCATCTACTTACGTACATTATACAGTGAACACGATATCAACACCATCTAATTATGTACACAGTGCACATGGCATCTGTACTTATTAGGTATACAGTATACATGGCATGTTGTTGTTGTTGTAGGGTTTAACACCATTTACAGCACATACATGGTGGCAAGTATTAATGGTGGAGGAAGAATCCAGGGAAAAAACCTGGAAAGAATCACTGACCCACGTGAAGCTACAAGCATGCTTTCTCACATACCTACAATGACCAAATCTGAGTCAAACCCACACAGACAGAGGTGAGATGGCAGTGATCCATAACGGAGAGCACTTTAGACCACTCGGAGTCCCCATGGCATCTTTACCATATTATGTAAACAACGTGCATGGCATCTGTACTATCTAGTTATGTCTATAATGTACTTGACAAATACACCATCTACATGTAATTATGTATACAGTGTACATGACATACATGGCATCTGAACTATCTAATTATGTATACAGTGTACATGGCATCTGTACCAGCTTATTATGTATACAATATGATGATGATGATCGTCCATCGGTGTTGATGAGGACCATCAGTGTCATCAATTCACTGGGCATGGATCCAGTAATGACCGATCAAGGCCTGGAAAGGTCTTGCAGTGGGGGCATGGATGTACAGATTGCTGACTGAGTTGCGGAACTGCTGTCTCAGGATTTGCACAGATCACGTTTCTCAGCTGCATCCACCAGTCTTTTCCACTCAAAGACTCCTACACCAGCATTAATTTTACTGCGCCAAGCAGATCAATCAGTAGTGACCCTCTCCCAGCTGTAAGGGTCAATGCCAAAGTTCTTCAGCGAGGCCTTGAGGGTGTCCTTGTATCTCTTTTTGTGACCACACTGAGATCTCCTGCCAGTATAGGAGGGAGAATAACCGCTGTGTAGACTTTGAGTTTGATGGCAAGTTTGATGCCTCTCCTGTCCCAAACATTTGAGTGGAGTCTGCCAAACGTTAAGTTGGCTTTGGCTTACCTGGTATTGACCTCATCATCTATGTGGACTGCTTGTATGATGGTGCTGCAGAGGTATGTGAACCAGTCTTCATTTTTGAGCTTTTGGCCATTGATGGTTCCAGGTAATCTTCTCTGGGAGCTGGCTAATTCTGTCTTACTAGCAGCAGAGATGGCAAGTCCAAAGTTGGTGCGTGCTGTGGAAAGAAGGTCCATACTCTATTTCATGCCTGCCTAGTTGTTGGAGTTGAGAGCACAGTCATCTACAAACAGGAGGTTGCGAATATTCTCAACTTGGGACTTTGGATTTGGTTTGAAGCCTCAACAGGATGAACAACTTCCCATCCAGACGAAATGGAAGACCTATACCCACATCACTTTCCTTGAAAGCAGCCATCAACATTGTGGAGAACATGAAGCTGGTGAGTGGTGGGTAAGACGCATCCTTTTCTCACACGATTTGTGACTGCAAAGTATTCAGAATAGTTACACTGGTCCTGGACTCTGGCAAGCATGTCATGATGAAAATGCATCACCAATTAAGACATCTGGACATGATCTTCCTTCTTCACGAAGGTGGTATATAGCTGAACATTTTGTTCAAAACAATTTTCTTGCATCTGCCTTTACAGCAAAGATCATATCAATGGTGCCTCTCTCCATTCTGAAGCCACCCAGACTTTCTGGCAATAGGCCATGATCAAGGTGCTTTGGGAGTCTGTTCAGCAGTAGCCTAGCAAGGATCTTGCCTGCGATGCAGAGTAGAACGATTCCACTTTGGTTGTCGCACGATTTGCGATTACCTTTGCATATGTAAATGTGGATGATGCATGGATCTTTGAATTCCTAGAGTAGGCATTTCTGCTTCCACATCCCAAAAAATATCTCTGTTAGTCTTTCCACTAGCTTAGGCCCACCAGATCTCAGCTGGGATGGAGTCTGCTCCTGGAGTTTTCCCACCTGACAGGAGCTCATTGGTCTTGTAAGTTTCAAGCACTGTTGGTCGGTCAGCTAATCTCCCGATCTCCACCTAGGGCAGACCGATCACTTCATTGTTGATGGAAGAGGGTCAGTTGAGGACATTGTCAAAGTGTTTCACCAGTGATCAAGTCTATTTTTCTTCTCAGCTATGAGAGTGCTGTCATATGTGCTCAAGAGAGGATCTGTGTCTGCTGTTACAGGGCCATACACATCATGAAGAGCATTTTAAAAATTCTTCATCTTGTGTCTGAAGGCCAAAAATTGAATATCATCAGCTTTTTGGCTCAGACACGTGTCCTGCATCTCTTTTGTACAGCTTGGCAGACTCCAATGAATGCATCTTTCTCTGCAGCGGACTTGGGGTTGATGTTGTATGCATGATGGAGACGATGCTTCTCCTTCAGCAGAGACCATCTTCCATCTGCCAAACAGTAATAAACAAACTTGGATGCACCCATGGTCTAAGCATTGCAATCTGATCGACTACATCTTAGTCCGTGGGAATGAATGGCAGGATGTCTGAGTGACAAAGGCCATGTGTGGTGCTGACTGCTGGACTGACCACAGGTCGATGATTTCCAAGATGAATCTTAGAGTTCAACCTATTATATATATATATATATATATATATATCCACAGGGAATTAAAACCCACAGCAACTCAATGTCTCCAGGCTGCAACACTGAGCAAGAATTGTCTGAAGCTCTCACAAGCTAGCTAGAAATCTGACTTTGATACCAACAACATAGAGAAATGCAGGGCATCCTTCAAACATCCGGTGTATTCTATTGCATCTGAAACCCTTGACATCACTGTGTGAAATCACCAAGACTGGTTCGACGAGAACTGTAAAGAAATACAATGTACATGACATTGGTACAATCTTGTTATGTATAGAATGTACATGACATCTGTACCATCTAATTATGTATACAGTGTACATGGAATTTGTACCATCAAATCATGAATAGTATACAAGACATCTGTACCATCTAATGAAGTATACAGTGTGCATGACATCTGTATCATGTAATTATCATCAATATGTGTACTGTGCACCAGACAGTTGTACAATTTTTTTAATATATTGTATGTAATTCACCTGAAATCTATACAATGTACCTGACGTCTGTTCCATCTAGTTATGAATACAATGTATCTGGCATCTGTACCATCAAGCTGTGTAATCTGTGTAATCAACCGATGTCCCTTCTAATTATAAATAGTGTACCTAACATCTATTCCATCTAGTTATAATTACAGTGTATCTGACATGTGTACCATCTAGTTCAGAGTACATTATATCTAACATCAATCCCATCTAGTTATGAGTACACTGTATCTGACATCTTTACCATCTAGTTATTAACGAGTTGTATCTGACAGCTTTACAATCTAGTTATGGATGCATTGTATCTGACATCTGCACCATCTAGTTATTAATGAGTTGTATCTGACAGCTGTACAATTTAGTTGTGGATGCATTGTATCTGGCATATGCACCATCTAGTTATGAATGGGTTTTATCTGACAGCTTTACAATCTAGTTATGAATGCAATGTATCTAACATCTTTACAATCTAATTATAGATGCATTGTATCTGACATCTGCACCATCTAGTTATGATGTTTGTTTGTTTTTTATGGTTTAACGCCTATTTTACGCACAATATAGGCTATACATGGTGGCCAGTATTAATGGTGGAGGAAGAACCCGGAAAATCCCTGGAAAGAACCACCGACACACAAGAAGCTACTGGCAAGCTTTTTCACATAACTAGCCGAATCTTAGACTCGAACCCAAGCAGAGGTGAGATGGCAGTGATCCGTAACGGATAGCGCTTTAGACCACTTGGGGCCCCTCCATCTAGTTATGAATGCATTGTGTGACATCTTTACCACCTAGTCCTGAGTACATTATACCAAAAAGATATCCCATCTAGTTAGGAATACACTGTATCTGATATATGCACCATCCAGTTATGAGTACATTCTACGTCTGTACCATCTAGTTATACAGTGTATCTGACATCTTGACAATCTAGTTATTTTGTACCCGACATCAATGCCATGTAGTTATGATGACTGTGTACCTAACATCTGTACCATCTAGTTTAGACAGTGTACCTAACATCTTGCCATCTAGTTATGAGTACATTATATGTCTGTACCATCTAGTTATGAATACAGTGTATCTGATATCTGTCCAATCTAGTTATTTTGTACCTGACATCTATGCCATACAGTTGTAAAGACAGTGTACCTAACATCTGTTCCATCTGTTTATGTATAGAGTACTTGACATCTGTCCCATATACAATGCAGTTTACCTGATATTTGTACCATCTCATTACGTATACAATGTACCCGACTTGGAAAAAAGCCATTACAATGCAATGCATATACAGTCTAAACACATTAGATGGCTTATTCAGAAGACCTTTTCACAAACCATGTTTGTCAGGAATTACAACACATCAATTAAAAACATGTCTTATAGAATATATCGACACAAAATTTAAACAAAACCTGCAAGACGCTGTGTGCAGCAACAATTCTACGAAGCTACTGCTATAACTATGTCATCATTGTGTTTGTATGAATTGTGCTAGAAACGGACATCAATGTGAACATGCTGACAGGTAACAAACGTGTAGTACTAATCATACAAATGTGCTGGCAACATAATAAACTAGACTACTATAGTAAAACAAAAGACCCTGCACTTTTCCTTAAGTATCCAATAGTCTTTTGCATACATCAGCTCTTTTCAGCCAGAGAAGACTCAGTCCACAACCGTTTATGTCAATATTAACTGCCAATAGCAATAAATGAACAAGAGATGTGTTATAGAGTCTTCCAATTTCTGGATGACCACTTGGAATGGCCTTTATCCTGCATAATTATGTCAATTTTTTTCATCATAGTTACAGATTAAGGATGGAAAATTAAAGCGTACCAACTTTTGATTGTTATAAATTCCAATTGTTATACATCTTGCAATTACAGCAGAAATTTCATTTTAATATTTCTCTAGCAAATGAAAATATTGCAAATATATGGACTGATGACCAGAAATATGTCCACATGACACATATGATACAACTAAAATGGCAAATACAAGTCAAACAGTTGACAAAAGTCCGACTTGACATAGTTGTTCATGCGATAAAGCCTTATATCAAATTTAGTTTCAATCCATGAAATCCTCCAAATGTTACAGAGTGGTGATTAAGAGCTTATTCAAAGTCAAACACTGTCCAACACCCAACCAAAAGCCTCAAACCATATTTGAATTCAATCAATCTGGTCCTTCAAATGATACTGCTGAAACATAATTAACTCATTCAGTCAAGGCACTGTTATCAGTATCACTGCTGCTATGCTGCAGCAGCACTAAGCTGTGTCTAGCTGCTTGTGCCCCAGTTTTTACCTGTTTGGAAACTTTTTTAAACATCATGCACATGCATTCACTCTTACCTTAATTTCTCTTCTAAAATCCAGTAAAAATAAATGAAACTTTCACCAATTATTCCAAATATATTTGTCTACAGTGATGTATATTTTCCTATTTGTCCAAGTCTTTCACAACTTATTTATACAATATTTACAAAATTGTGTGCAACATTTTTAGAAATATGTCTAAAACCCTGACAATTAAATCTCAGAAACTTCCATTTCCAAATCTAAATCTCGCAAAAATATCCAACTACCAAACATATCTTTCCTCTGCTTGCTCAATATGTTCGAGATCAAACATGTGAAACTCGTCATTTTCACTCTCATCATCCTTGGCTTCTGAATAATTCAAATTTGCACAAAGTAAAGTAAAAACATTTCTCGAAGGTTTAACATTGGTCTTCTTCTTGGAAAACCCCCATTTATAACCAATCAGATATGTATCTAACACACATTCACCACAACTGGAGAAGGGATTGGATATTGAATGCAGTAAACAAACCACAACTACACGCATGATCATATATTGAATGCAGAAACCGAATCACGCGTACAGACAGGATCAAGGCCGAATGAGTTAACAAAATTAGCAACCAAAATGGGGACACAAGTCCATAAACATTAGCTAAAAAACTGAAAATCTAACTGATCCAAGTCTTCTCAAAGAAAAGCCTACAACTAAATTTGATTTTAAACAATCAAGTCCTCAGAAATCAAATAAGTCCTTAAAATGACACTGACCAGGAAAAAACATTTTTAGCAAAGTTATAAAGTAAAACGAGGGTCATAACTTAAAGTATGGAAGAAAAAAACTGAAAATAAAACTTGACCCACATCTACCCAATGCAAAGACTTGTACCAAATTTGATTTAAATCCATCAAGTCCATTCTAAAGAATTGAAACATGAGGGCAAAATCTCAAGTCTAACTAGTGCTACAACTCAATATATTGAAAAACAATTTTGACCAAGACGTTTTTAGAGCATCAAACTAAATTAGGCCTTCAGAAGTTATTAGACATAAATGGAAATGAAGGGCAAAGTTGTAAGCAAAACAGACCTATGACTCCGCAACATTTTGTCATAAGGTGGCAACAATAGAACTTAGTTTTATAATAATGTAAAGCCTCATTGCAAATTTGGTTTGAATCCATCATGTCCTTCAATGTTATCTGAGCAGAAACAAAACCAATAGGATATCGGATGGATGGATATGGACTATAGGGTATTTTGAGCTTTTTGTCCTTAATGTGAACAAAAGTAAGGACATTTTGAAAAACTGTGGCCAGCCAGCAATTAGTTACCTTTAAAAAGAAACAAAAATTCCATGGCCATGTAGGTCTGAGATGGCTATCTTTGCATACAGCATTATGGTGGGGGGGGATGTTGTGCTAAGGCAATTCCTGTTGGTAAAAATTGGTTATGTCCCATTCTTAATAATACTATATTAACCAAGCCTGATGACAGAAAATACAAATAGAAAAGAATTTCAAAGATTTTCAATTCAGGATGTTCTTTATCAACATTTTTGAAATAAATTAAGTGAAGTCTGTGCGTATGTGGTCAACTTGTCCACCATAACAATTTATTACAAAAATGTTTGCTCTCTGTACAGCAAAGTGAATCATCCAAACTTTTGATGTTACAAGTGCATCTTCTGAATGTGATCAAGACTGAATCAGAAATATGGTGGCAAGATTGCTAGCAACCTAGGCAAATCGGATGCAAGATTGCCTTATTAATGTGCATAGATTTTGCTCATATTCAAACTCATCTTATATCTTAATGATACAAGCAAACAATTCAAGCTTGATCAAAATCAAATAAAAAAATAAGGCTTCCACAGGGTAACTTGGCCAATCAAATGAAAGATCACCTTATCAACATGCATGTATTTCACACAAAGCTGTCCCAAACTGATGTTATAATTCTATATTCAAAGTTCGATCAAAACCTGGTCCAGAAATAAATACTCTTTGTTATGCTAACAACTTAGATGCAAGATCACCTCATTCATATGCATAGATAGTGATCATTATCATTAACTTGACAGAAATCTTCACGATATGAATATATATTCCAGTTTGATTAAATTCAGACAGGAAATATGACCGCCAAAGTCGTAACAAGATTAGCCAATTAGTTGAATGACCACCTCATAAAACTGTGTGAAAATCAGTATTGGAATACTCATTTATTTACCTAGCTAAGAAATGACAACCAGACATGCTGACCATGTATTACCATAATGTGGTTTGCCCAATTTTGTCAAAGATATATGCAAAGCAAAAATGTGAACCATAATGCTTAAAGTTTTGAAAGGAACAAGTTCAAACCTGCTAAATCATCCACAATTCATGTAAGCACTTATATGGCAATTGTAATGTTCAAATTCTTTATGGTTGCCTTATTCCAAGTGGCACCAAAATTCTATTCACCGTCATTCAGGTGCTAATGAAAAGATAACACGTAGTACAGAAAGAAAATTGTACGAAACTAAGGCCATATCAAAGTAAAACAAAGCATTTACACTATTCAGCAGATCCAGATTTGAAATAAAAAAGGTAAACCTGATGTCTTTATTTGTGGATGAATATTCTAATCATATATGAATATTCTAATAGAAGCAAGAAAATTTCATATTAATTTCAGCAAGTTAAAATATGTCTTTAAATCCTTCAAATATTTCAAGTAAACAGTATGAATGATGCATTACCTCTATCTCTTTAATCCAAGTTATCAAATTTGATTTAATCCCTACAGACATTCTCAGTTATTTAACAAAAAGTCCTTCAGGAGACACAACTCCATACAATTTTAACATAAAATGGTGAAAATATAACTTTATGCAAGTATAACTCACTAAAGTAGAAACATCTCAAACTTTTATTTCAATCCATGAAGTGCTTCAAAAATAACTGAATGAAAACTAATCAACTGGCCAAGTTCAATGTGAACTCCGTACAATTTTCCCCAGAAAATGCTGACAATTAATCTCATGATTTTGTTAAAGTCTAATCTTGAGATACAGTGTGATGATAATGTGAGATCTGACAACTTTAACCTTGGCTATTTTCTCACTTACAAACACCATCATTATATAAAAGACACCAAAATAATAGATATATAGTGGACAAAGATTTTGATTTTCTTGTATATCCTTTGCAGAAACTTAATCAGCTGCCTCCATAAACAAATATTGCAGTAAATCTTACCCCACCCCCACCAAAAGTTTTGGGTCAGTTGTGCTGGGAATTGTTTAGATTGGTTTGTTCATTTTAATACTACTTTTATCACATCAGTAGCTTTATCATGCTGAGAAAAAGTGAGCCAACTGCTTTTCCGAGCATATGTTGGGAACTGTTTTCTCTGTCCCTGCATTTTTTGACATTAGTTTATTTGGCATCTGACAAAAATGGTAAAGTTGGTATATAATATCTGGAACATCCAAAAATCCAGTGTGCTTGATTCTCTTTCGTGGTTTTCATAACCCTTTTCCAACACTAAGTATATTAAATTATTGCATATTTGGACAATCATGGCCTTCTAATTTTCAATACTGTCCAAAATTGAGAACCTGTTCTCTTCTTCTGAACTCCTGGACGTCCTGACACTATGCAACTAGACAAAACTGAAGGCCAAATGTAACATGGTGATACTCCAGAAAGTTTCTGCAAGAATACCCACCTTCACTTGTCCCATAGTGAAATTACTTACTGTCCCCATGTCATTCAGCATGTCCACAGCATCCTATGTTTCCCACTAAGCTCATGGTCACACAGAATATATACAAGTCCAATAAACCAAAATTATAAAACAAAGTACAATCTCATTTATTATATGCAGATCATGATAGTAAACTAAATACTAAAACAGATGTCACATAAAAACTCAAACTTGCAGCAAATCTTTCCAACTGATCATGAACTAAACAAACTTCAAAATGGTTTTTTTTATAGAGAAATTAAACTTCCATGAACTGAGAAATTCAACTAATGAAAAGTCAAATTTCACTGATGCAGAAAAATCTGACATTTATTTTATGAAGAAAATGAGTAGAATTCTAATCAGACAGCTATTCACAAAACACATTCTACAGTTCTGATGCAAAATATATCACATGCTATCAAAAGAAACTCAGATCTGTTCACAACATGTAGATAAAATACACTCATCTTAATGCAAGAAAATGATTAGAAAAAGTAAAGTTACCCTATGTATACTTGGTAGCAACCCATGCTAGTACAAGGAAAGAAAAGAAAGGAATACCAATTTTAAGTCGTTCATACACAATTTAAGTTTAATGACAAAAAAACGAACATTCTAAATAAGTTACAAGGTTATGAATGGTGAACAGTTTGCTCACATAAATATATCCCTGCCTCTCTTGCATTCCACAACTTTTCAAATATGGACTAAAGTCTGATGTCAAGATATGAATGCCACAAAAAAAACATATATATATATATATATATATATATATATATATATATACACACACACACACACACACACACACACATTGTGTTTAATATTCCACAATGAAATTACTCTGCAGCAACTGATATCTTCTTTCAGCCATTAACCTTGAATTTGGACCTTTCCGAACAAAAATTAAAAGGCTATTTCCTTAACTCAAGTGCCAGGCAATGGTCACAGTCTAAAATTAATTTTGATGTGAAAACCTCATTCTTTGTTTCAGTCAGTGATCATGAGAAATTCTGGCCATCTGACCCCCAAAACAGTTGGCTCTTTACTCACCCAAAGTACAATCCATCCTTTAACTATGGATGATAGACAGTTAGTCTTCTGGAGAAAAAAAATGGTAATAAATGACAGACAGATGGACACATGATCTGCCTAATGCTGGCTGTATAAATTGGCACAAGTACTGTAAGCATTTTAATTGGTCAACATGTACAACTTATGATGACCATAATTTGTGCCAAGTTTCACAGTAATCAAAATAAAACTTGAAATGAAGCCGTGTTCACAAAGTTTGTTTCATACACTGCATCAAGCTGCAAGTAAAAAACAACAATAACTTGCAAAGTAATGACAGTACTTGTTGCTTGGGGGTTTGGTATAGAACATATTACATACATTTTACAAATTCAAAAGGTTAAACATAATTTACAAGATTGATCAACATGTTCAATTTTTTGTGATCAAGAGCAAACTATTTTCTCTATCAGAAAAGTGTTAAAAAAATATCATAAAATGTTCCAACAAAATATTTAAACAATTACATTCAAGTTTTCTAATGAAATGCTTCTGTAATAATTACACAAAGAAGCAAACTGTATCAAGCGAGGAAAAGCTGGAATTATTTTGGCTCCTAAAGAAGTCCCTTTTTGTAGCTGTTATTTTTTTTCCTCAGATGAAGCTCTAGCAATTGTTGAAGGACACAAAAACAAAAACAAATAATGCCAACTATAAAAAATATGCCTTGATATTGGAAACACAAGCTGTTCTTAATAAGAGAAGCTTGTTTTGGTTTGCTTTTGTGTATTAATGACATTGTTCAGCACATGATATATATGGTGGCCAGTATATTTGGTGGATGAAGAACCCAAGAAGAACCACTGACACACTGGAAGCTTTTTCACATACCTACACTTGATTTGCAGCCTTACAAAATATGATGTACAATATGAATTTAACATAAGGTGGTTCTCTTGAGGCCACCCTTTGATTTTATGCCACTTTGCCTTCTGATTTGATGCCACTTCACCCAATACCAAAATAGTACATATGTATCGTTACCATTTTGTTCCCCTCATGGAAGGCAAGCTTTTCAGTGCAGAAGGAGTGGTCTTATAAGAGAACATCTATACTGTGAATAAATTTCAAAGTATAAACTATACAGATGCTTCCTATTTCATTTAAAAGAGAAAAGTATACAATTTACCTAAATGAAAACTACAATGTGAAATGTGTAATTCAGTAACTAACACAAAGGATAACTTTTAAAATATAAAAATAAAAAGCAAGAGCCAATAATAAATGCACAAAAGTGGGAAAGGATGGCACAAAAGTTGCTATATATGCATTTCTTCATATATATTAAACATGTGGCATATGGCAACAGCTGTGTTGTAAGATTAGGAACAAATTTAACAAAAGTACTATGACAGTACACTGTACCACCACATTAGTCAGCATATTTGTCAAAAAACTGTTTGCAGAGCACACAGAGTCATTGGAAATTATGTTGAAAATTATTCATTTGCATTTATGACTTTATGCATAAAAAAATAGAACCTCCACTCCCAATACCAAATTAGTAGTTGAAAATTGACAGTTAAGAAAAGCATAAATATTTTACCAAATATTAATAATTCAAATGTTAATATAAAAAAGAATGTGAACAAGGAGTTTCTCAAAGGTCTTGACACTCTACTGGCAAAAAAAACAACATCCAAGACTCTTTAAGATATGAAAACTTCTCTTGTAACAATAAATGTTGAAACCATCTGAGATTCTTTAACAATAACAGCATTTTCAAGAGGGCAACCTTGAGAGCCATACATGTATATATGATCGGCAGCATTTTCATTTATGCCAACTATGCTACATAAGAACTTTTTTGGGTTAAAAATCAAAGTAAATATGACACCCATTGAGGAAAATCAATATGCGTGTGCATAATTTGGTTTTTTAACGTAACTTAACTTTAAAAATTTTCCGAAAATAATTTCAAGATGGCCATTGTGGCAGCCATATTAAAGGCAAGATTTTATTTCAGACCATCGAGATATCATAAGGCTTTTGGTGAAAGTCTCATGTTGATTCATAACTAATTTGAAACAAGATTTTCAAGATTGCCACCATGGTAACAAATTGGATATCATACCAGCATTAATTTCATTTAGAATGATCTAGCACCATAAAACATTTTCTGTTGAAAAAGCTATGTAAATGTAATTGTCATCTTAGACTGTAGTGATAATACAGTTGCCAAAGTGCCAATACAGGATGTCATAGGTCCAACTAGAGACCAAAAGTATTCTTTTGGTGAAAATCCTATGGCAATATGACTATTCATTCAGGAATAGCAATAAAAAGACCCAGACCTTGACAGCAACAACATAATTTTTTATGCGACAAATATCTTCCACTAACATAGACTGGTAAGAAAATGGATCATGGAGTGAACCTTGCCCATTGATTGTGGTCTTTCCTTGACATAAATATATCAGTACATACAGTATACAGAGGTTTGGGTGCTATTTTGGGGGTTCCTGTGGTTGTTTGGTTGATGTTAAATACTTTAACTTGTCATGTGACATATCTGGAACAAGTTGGAGCTGTGCTTTGTCTAGAAATCATAGATGTGATATCACACAATATAGTAAATGAAATGATACATATCACAACATGCACAATGCACACTGCAAAATTAGACCTGCAATTTGCTACAGCACTACATGGTAGCAATGTTCAAGTCAGCAAGCATGGCAAATACCTAAGCGATCAGGACTAGTACAAATTTCCTTATCCATTTCTTGTACATGATCTTCAGACAGTAAACCCGATTCCAGTCAAATTCTCCAGTACTTCTTTTAGTTTTTTGGATGTGTTTCCTATTTATCACTGCTCTGATTATAAACTATTCTCTTTTCAATTTGGGGGGGAGAGGAGAGGGGGGGGTCATGTTTATTTCTTATATTTATCACAATGCATGATAATGTACAACATGTATCAAGACATTATCTCAAATATTTTGCACTGCAATGTGTCAGAAATTACTGACTTCAACCATTATAGGTATTAACCGCTCCAGTGACCTAGTGGTTACAGCATCCGCCACAGAAGCAGGAGGTCATGGGTTCGATCTCTGGCTGAGTCATACCAAAGACTTACAAAAATGGTACTAACAACTGCCTCGCTTGACGCTCAGCATTAGGAGGTTAGTGTTAGGACTGGTCGGCCTAGTGTCAGGATAATGAGACTGGGTGGAACATCATATTACATGTCTGCGGCATGATCCCCAGTGCTAGACATCACTATAAACTACCTCAATGCAGTCATTGTACCGATATGACTGAAAAATTGTTAAATCTACGTTAAAAATCCTAATCAAACAAACAAAAACAAAAAACCATTACAGGTATTAATACAAGTGCAAACCCATATGCCATCTCCAGATATAGAAGTAGTTTGAGAAAAAGAGAAAGAGAGAGAGAGTAGATGGACTTACCAATAATGATAATGATAATTACTACTATTACAGCTATTAGAATCAACCACATCTGAAAGGTCAGAAAACATAGCATGCTACAAGAACAATAACAACATAATCAAAAGAAAATGTGCATTACATACTAACATAATCTGTGCATGAAAATAATGAACTCTCCCTTGCCACTGAAAAAAGTCTTTACATTAATGACAAGGGATTTTTCTAAACAAAATAATCAAAGCTTGCTACACAATAATGTCCTGAAGAATAAAAATAAGAAAAATAATATAACTTAATAATGAACATAATACATCTATGATATATAAAGTAAGGAAAGTGGCTACTCTGATAAATAAAGGCACTATGGTTTACAACACGTAACTTACCAATGATTATGATTACAATGATGCCTATAATTCCACCCAATATTAGCATCATCTGAAATTGTATTAAACTGACTGAAACAAGGAACTAAGACACTCCAGACAAATATGTTTTAAAAATTCTAGTACTCTAAACATCTAGTCCATATTATGAATAGATAATTACAAGTTGGGTCCAAATGTTAACTTCACAGATCAATATCTGCTGTTGCATAATGTCACAGAAAATCTGGGTCTGTGCGGTATGTAATAAGAACCTTGTATAAAAATTAATTCAGACTCATATCTGCCAGCACATTATGCATCAACAGACCATGTTTAATGCTGTCTGTAGTTGGACAAGTATAAATAGTAACAGAAAAACTTTTATAATTCACTACTTTCTTGAAGTGCAAAAGTCTAGTTGAAAAAAAGTATAACCATGATAATGCAGCTTTGTTTTTGATGCACATACTTCAATCAAATATATGCATTAAATATACAGCAATGATTGTTTATTACATTCTTAGATACAATGTTTACCTCTGTTAGAAGTCTGACTTTAATTTCATGGGCTAAATTCCTAATTACAGACATGATTTTGTTCTTCTCCCCAGAAAGCTGAAAATGTGAAAGGGATTTTTGGGGCTAACCCTCCAACAGGGTGTCGAGTGGCAGCGCCCCTGATCTGGGGATTCCGGTGGCCAAAGGCCCCAGAATAAAAATGCATTTTAAATGCATGAAAAGCTGTTCCTGGTGCAACTTATGATCAAAATATGTAAGAAAATAATCATCTGAAAAACTAAGAAACTTACCCAAAATTTTCAACTTGAACAATTTTACAATATTTATTGTCACATGAATTTGTTCTCCAACACTATTGATACTTAAGTTATTTCATGTGCATGTCAGTGTTCACATTGTAATTAAGTCAATAATTAGGCATTTTTTGCTGCCAACATATTACGCTTCTCTTTTCATAACAAATATGTAAAATAAACACCTAAATACATCACCTATATACAAATAATCCCATATATTAACACGTCTTTTTGTCCACTGAGCACAACCTGTTGATATGCCAGTTACGCTCTTTTTGTGGTTTTATGAAGGATTTCTTTAGCCTTCCTTTTTGTCACCAATTATTTTAATGGCTCAATGTGCAATTGTTTCTTTTCCTTCTCAATGAGAGCCTATTTCCTTTCAAGCTCCAGCTTGTATTGGCGACATGCAGTGTACATATTTTGAGAGAGGGCATCAATTTTTCCGTATGCAACTTCTTTTGTAGGTGTGGTTCCAGACTATTTCAACCACAACTTCTGTAATGTATATCTTTATTGCAGAGGACACAAAATGCCAGTCCTCGAGCTTTCAGTTTTCTTATAAACTGACCAACTAAATTTCCGTCGACAATTAGTTCCAGTCATTCCCATTTCCTTACGTTTTTTAAAAATCTTTATCTAAACTTTTTGTGTCATCGTCTCTCTCAACAACTAGGGGCGCCATTTTTTGCAAGAAAGCTTCTTCTTTCCATTGCCATCAGTTTCCTTACAAGGCAATTCACTGAATGAATTTAAACTTTTGACCAAACAGAATACTCTTTACAAGAGTCGTGGACTAACTAATATATGGAGCTAATACATTACAAGGGTCGTTCAGGAATGGGACTGAACGGAACAGTTAAAATCCGGAAAAGACCCGGATCAGACATGATTTTAAAAAACAGACTATATCAAGAAAAATTTGATTAAAGTCAGACAAAAAGCGGAATTCCACTTTAAAACAAAGAAAAATCATGTCTGTAATTATTACCTATTCCACCGGTTTTATTAAACTTTTAATTGGTTATAGCACTTAATTTGTGTGGTCAACCTGAGAAAATGAGTTCAATTGTAATGCTTTTATCACCTTATAGGTAGTCATTTAAATAAGGCATAACATAATGTGCCATTTAACAAAAGTGTTATAATTATACATTATTCATAATTACTAAATATGAGATCTAACAAAGAAGCAAAGTAAATAACTTGTGATAATCACATTGCATTCATAATCAGTACTTCAGGTCACTGGTTCAAGGCAATAAAAGCATGAAAAGAAATGTTTTTTGGTTTAACTACTAAATATTACCAACATAACCTAAAGATTTTTGTTTACTGAGTACAGCTTAATGTGAATATCTGTTTATTTTGAATTTTGACTTGTGAAAATGGATAAAAATCTGCCTGCCCCCCCAAAAAATCTCTTTAGACAAAACCTAAATTTACAAAGAATAGAAGCCAAATTACCTAAACGAATTTATCCAAAGATACATCAAAAGAATAAGGGTGCTTGAAATAAATGTACTATACACAATCAATGATTTATTATGAATGGTGTGATGTTTCCAATGATTGCACTGCAAACCATTTTGTTAAGGCATTGTTTTGTGAGCAAACATGTTATTACCAATGAGAGCAATGCTGCTGTTAATGATGATGTCCCCTTGCTACGGTACATCACACCTACAAGTCTGATAATAAGGCTGTCAAGGCTAATAATATCCTCTATCTTTTACATTTAGTCTGATTGTTTTTACTTCTTTTAAACTGAGAATGTATGATGTAATTTTGCACCTTTTGAACAACTTGTTCCCACAATGGCAATTTTGCTCCCTGTAACAAAGGATGAATAAATTTTTACAGTTTTTGCATACATATGCTACCTGCTGTCAATGTTAATGGATTTATAGATCATCAGTGCCAAGTGACGTTGACTGTAACTGACTGGGGCCTTTCAAGTGGGGGAGCACTTAACTACCATTTTTTTTTAATAGCATCTATTTCTTAAGTTTATGTATGCTTATGTCTAGGGCCAAGTGATGTTGACCGTAACAAGAAACTGACTATTCAAGTGGGGGGCCACTTAACAACCATTTTTTTTATATAGTATCCATTTCTTAAGTTTATATATGCATATGTTTAGGGCTCTTTTTACAAGCATCTTGCTGGACCTTCATACCTTGCAGTTTTTCCACCAAAATTTGCGTTTGAGTTTTCCTGCACTAGCTTCAAACTGTGAAGCCCCAGCTTGGAGTGCATCTGTAAATAAAAACAATAAGGGTCAGCAATTTAACATTTATTATGTTTATTCTACACAAACATGCCCAAAGTAATGACCATCATTTTTTTAATATGCATCCAGTGTCTCTCCAGACTGTGCCTCTACACCTTTATCACAATAAAATTCAAAAAGGGTTCACATACAAACCAGCAATGCATTATTCAAGGCACAAATGCATGATGCTGGGGGAGTGGGAGTAAAACTAATTATAATTATGTAATACCACTGCTTTGCTGCCCTTGTCTGAAATTCCTGGTCATTGGGGAAGATAAATATTCTCTCTTTCCATTAATATTTAGTATTTCGAGGGCCAGAAAATATAACATGATTCAAGTTTGATGTCTTATTCATATCCAACATATCTTCCTCTGTTGACTTGGACTAAGACTACATCAGAGTGGTTGGGGAGGGTGAGAGCGAGAGGAATCTTTCCAATAGTAATGAGCAAGAATTGCAAAATAAAAATTGTTTTTTAACCCTAACTGACAAAATTATATTTGAATAGCTGTGGTACCAAACTAAAAATATCTGATAGCCTGATGCCCAGGACCCCTCTATTACAGATCAGGCCCCTCCTGTATTCCAAAAAAAGGTGCCTGTTGGGCTTACTGCAAAAAAAATAAAAAATCAACAAGAAATCATTGATAGTTTTGATGAAGAGCAGAATGATTTTTCCAAGAAGTCGAAAAAGACTAGTAAATTGTAAATATTTAACCGTATGAAGATCATTATACCTTTACAGAAAACTAAACTTTGTTTAGAACATATAGGATGTGAACTATGACTAGAGAACAGATTGCCTGGGTTACTTAAAATTAGTGCTCACATGGCTATTTATGTGAATTACAGAAACCAACCAGAATCAGGTTATAGTAGCATCCAGAACTATTCCAGCAATCATTACAACCAGAGTACAGTGGGACCCCGCTATAACCCGCCCCGCTATAACCCGAATTCGGATATAACCCGGTCGTGGCATGGCTCCCGAAATTTCGGGTAATTTATTACAGGTATTTTTCTCAAAGACCAAAAAAAAAAAATTTTAAGTATGAAAAAAAAATACGTCAAGAGTTTAATTATCATTCTCATATTCGTCTAAACAGTACGAAAAAGAACGTGTAGAAAATGTATTATCAAATTTCTTCTAGTTTTGTGCCAAAATAAACGTTGGAAATACGAACCAATTGCTGGGCCTACTGAGAACTTTGATCTTTGTTTATTGTTGAAAAATTACAGCTCATAAGTGTCAATATTATAATTACTGATTCCTGAGTAATGAAGCCATCGTGTCTACTTTGTGTATGTCTTGAATGCATTCTGAATACAATCGTTGCTCTAATAATCTCCGATATATGTTCTCTTAATTTCATACACAACTAAGCAATAGCCAATGCGAGGCTTGATAAAAGGTTCTCACCAGAATGTATAAATCAATCAATTTAAGTACATTGTTTATCATCAAAGTGAACTGCCGAGCTAAACAGTGACATAATTCAGTGGTTAAAATACAGCCAGTACATCAAAAGAACATGACGCAATAGCTGGGCGGCAAGTTCAAAGGACTTTGACTAGCAGCTTGGGTGGGAAAATGTGCTGAAATTTACAATGACTGAATTCAGAGACAGAAAGATCCTGAGATGTACATGTAGTTATTATAATAATACACTTTAGCTTCCATTATTTAATCTACGGACATGTACTATTTCATCATTCATTACGTACACCCGTTACGTAATTTTTTTTATTTTCTTTTCATTGAATTCAGTCACATAATGATCTGTGACAAAATTATTGAATATTTTACATCCTTGTGTGGATATTTTCGATGGAAATATTAGTATTATGGATTCAGTGTATGTTACAAGATTCGCTGGTGAGTACACGGTGTTGATACTCTTTTCATGCAATAGATTATACATGTATATATAAATTAGACACGTGTATGTACCAATGCATGGTTCTCTGAATAAAGTAATATATTAAATCTGCAATTTCTGTTACCACAGCAAATGTTTTTCTCATTTAATATATATTGATAAAAAATGGTAATTGTGCCATGCATTTTCGCACCCGTATTTTTGTACCCCCCACCCCCACCCCAATTAAATCCAAAAATGTGTTGGTATTGTACATGGTTGCTTATAACACGGTTCGGTTCATATCCCGGCGGATTCTATGGCTCCCAACTACCGTGTCATAGTGGGGTCCCACTGTAATTATGCATCGGAGAGAAACGGAATTAAGGCTAGCATGTACGTTATTGATATAATTTGCAGAGTTTGGGAAATGCAGATAATTTTTGAGGTATTATAAGTAATAAAGTAATCATCCTGACATTTTCCATCAAGTCTTCTCTTGCCTCAAATATGGCTGACTGAGACTCTGCGTGACTGGCTGATCAGAAGATAATCTAAGCTTCCAATGCAGTGCTAAAAAATAATGGCCATGGACTGGTGGATCAGTCGGTAAATAAATGCCTAAAAGCATAAAAGTATCAGTTTGAGATGTCTTTCTGATCTATGACTTTTAAAAATACTTGTCAGCTTTATGCATTTTTTTTTCACCGCTAGCTTTGAGTTTTTAACTCCTTAATTTTAAAAACAATCACAAAGACCAGACTCTCACCAGCTCTGTCATCCAGCTCTGATATTTTCTGGTCCCTTTCCAGCACCTTGTCTACATTCACCCTCATTATGTCTACAACCTGAAAAAGACATACAACCGATCAAATAACGTACAAATTTTAGGAGTTCTTGTCGGACACTTGTGAAATAAATGTACAGCTACTTACACTTATGAAGCAGACCTTTCCTTTTAATATTTACTACAGTAAAACCTGTCTTGAAAGACCACCCTTCTGGCAAAAAATAATGGTCTCTCATAACAGGTCATAACACTATATAATAAATAAATCTGTGCATGGAGATTCTGCTCTCTCAAAACAGGTGGTCTCTCAAAACAGGTTTTACCATATATGCAAAATTTTGTCTGTTAAAGACAACAAAACAAAAAGTCACCGATAAAATTATTATGTTTGTACCACATGTACAAACAGACAAGAGTAAGGCTATATCCTGTATCAACTTTGCAAGATGCACCATCCTCCAATGTACTTACTATGTGTGCACATCATAGATCCAGTAGTACTCTGAATTTCTTTCATGGACCTTGACAACTTGAGGATATCTGAGCTGAGTGGAAGAAGGGTATCTAAATAGTAACAGGTTAAAGATATAGATATTTAAAATTAGTTTACCACCACCATCAACCCATTTTGATAGTCATATGTCACCTGTCCCTAAAGTGTAGCTGAATTTTTCAGAAATGAAACAGTGGTGTACTGAGTTCTCTATTAGATGCTGCAGTAACTCAGTCAAGACTCATTGATAGATGGTGGATGGACTTTTTACCCTTTCATCACTGTAGATGGGTTTTCTGGTCTAGGAGAAGCAAGTCTGTAAACCCTATGGACCGCTTTACCAGTCTGGGACAGTGTGTTTTATTAAAGTCATAGTACCAGATTACATACATTTTGGGATATCTCTACAAACTTCCTTCTTGTAATGTAGATATTATACTTGGATTATCTTGTGTGTTAAGCTTGAATTCAACTAAAAATCTCGAGGCAAGCAGACACATTTTGAACATGTTTTCCGAATGGTAAATTGCTATTCAAAATGGTGGACTTCAAAGCAAGATGAGAATGAAGTGTCTGATTATGAATTATCAAAATATTTTGCTGTTGTGACCTAACACAGTTGATTGAAAATGAGAGAAAACAGCTGGAGATGCATTTGAATGTGCTTGTGGCTGACAGTGATGTCGATGAAGAGGATTTTGAAGGTTTTGAACCAGAGGAAGTGTGAAGTCCACATGCACATGTTTTTGTTCTTGACAAAACCAAAGGGATTTATTTCAGTTGTTTTTTAGAGAGTTGGACCCACCGAATTGTTAGATGGCTTAAGAAAAGTTTTGGAACACTTTGAAATATTTGATTTACCTGTTGTGTTACCTGTTTGCACCTGTATTTTAACAGTTGTAATAGATATGCACATTTTATTGAATTAGTCATGCAAGTTGATTTTTAACCTTTATTTTCATACCAAATCCAGCCAGACATCTTTAAAATTGTCAAAGTTATGTTCTTTCAAAGTCCACAGGTCATTCTGCTATACAATTCCAAAATGTTTAGTGCTCTATGCTTGCAAAGTTACTTAGTGATGAAAGGGTTAATCAACTTTATAGCCTCCCTACTTCCACGATGATGCATAACAAAATATCACATAAGCAATACCGTGTCTCACATCATCTAACCCAGTCTCTAATTTCACACAATCAACTCACTACACTATCCATCAAACCTGCCAAGGATTCTTAATTCTAACATAAATTTTCACCACACCATGAAAATACTTATCCACCACACTTTTGTTTTTCCATCAGGGCTTCTGTTAACACACAGTGTGCATCCCTGACACAACAAACTAAAATTGGATGCATTCAAGAGGATGCATTAAAAGTGTTACAATATATCACAATTAATGTATATGTCTATGAACCAACTGTTAAGCTATGTTGTTGTAGGGTTTAACAATATTTTTCAGCACAAGATAGCCTATACAAGGTGGCTGGTATGGTAGAGGAAAAAACCTGGAAAATCCCAGGAAAAATCATCGAGTCACGTGAAGCTACTGGCAGGCTTTCTATCGTCCCCATATTAGCTAAGCCTGTGACTTTAACCCATGCAAACAGGTGAGATGGCAGTGATATGGAATAGTGAATGCTTTAGACAACTTGGCCACTCAGGAAACCACTGTTAAGATATAATGAATAGTAATTTCGCCTGAATTGGATCTCATACCTGTATGAATTCCATAATTAGAGAAAATTAAAGCTAAAAAGCTCTGTTGAATATGAAGATAAATTTCAGTTTACAGAATAGATAAAGGTTCCTCATAACTATTTGACCATTCAATGATAGTTTGGGTCAACTGTCAACTTTCTTTTCTCCCTCTCAACCATCTAATAGCTTCACCATGATCAAATAGGGTTCTGAGGCATCTCAATCTATCATCAAAACTTCTGTTACATGCTTTAATGAATCATAACACCCAATAAGTGTTAAGTAAAGCAAGTAGCAGTATGTAGTGCTCATGTGTAAGCAATTGCAATACATGTCTTGACATATACATTTTTTATTTCCAGGCAATTTCAGTTCCAACAATAAATCCAACTCATTGGAACTAGCTTATAGAAAGACTCTGGTACATTTTGGTGCAAAAGATAGAACTGTTTGAATTCATTACATTTTTGGCATAATTATCAAGCAGTATTAAATAAAACATGCTGGAATTTGATTTGTAAATGTGATGTCTCTAACTCAAATTAAAGTTTTTATTTTTGGAGTTGCTCGCAAAATGGGGGAATACCGTGACACAGCCTTCAAGTTGATGCAACACTACAAGTGGGTTTCCAATGATGGAGGAAAAAATTAAATTCAATGTTTTAGAGAAGCTCAGAGGAATATTACAATGTTAATAAAATCCTATTTTGTTATCTCATTTGATTCAAATACCTCCTGTAATCTTTATGAATACATGTTTAAAGCACGTCTTTAAAAAAAAATGAATTAGATTATTCTTAAAATATGCACACACACACACACAAACATGTCTACACATGTTATTATTTGTGATGATGATAAGTAGATAAAGTCCGCTGCAACAAAAATATCAGAATCTTGATTTTCTGAATAAGTCTCTATGCCACAAATGCAACTTGCAGTGTAGGAACTTAAAAGTTGGAACATTAACACCTTATAAAAAAAATGTTAAATTTTAATGTGGGTGTCATAAATCCTGAAAATATCACTAATGGAAGGCCTACTTGCCATCACCTTTCTTGATAACTGAACAGAACAATTAATGTGATCATCCAGCACCATTAGTTTTACATCAATTTTAAGTTCAAAGTTCACATTGTTAAGGGATATTTACCAAGCACGTGCCTCGTTTGATACTAAGTGATCTCTCAAGAGGAAACTTCTGTAGTATTAAATTTTTGTTTATGAAACTGTCCATGTGTAGAAAAATGGTATACCTCATCAACTTGTGCCTGTGTCTGCTGCAGCCTCTTGCTCTGCATACTGGATCCCCCTTGGGGGCCCCCTGGCCCAGCATGGGACCTAAAATTAAAGTAAAATCTTTTGAAATACAGTAAATTACAAAAATTTTAAGCTACTCAACAAGTTTTGGTGAATTTAGTTAAAAAGAAACTATATTCACAAAAATCCATCCAACCAAAAATGACAACAAATTTATCAACATAAGTAAATTTGCCAACATTTATCTAACATGCAAAATCCACTACATTTTGTAACCATGTAATTAACCACAAATATTTGAAGCTACTGAAGCAGTGTATCCACTAGGCATGCAAGATTGAAAGTACAAAATCCCCTGGTTCTCAGAACTGGGGGTCAATCTGAATTTTAAAAAGCTTTGATAAAAAAATTGGGGTCAAATTAAAACTTTGGGGGGTCTCTGAAGCACAAATGAGGGTAAAGGGAACACTGTGTAGGCTAAGAAATGTACGTAACAAACTCTTCCATGAACAAAAATCATTTCACCACCTGTTTTACCTTCCTGCATATAGCTGCAATGAAATTAATCAAGAATACTGCTACCATCTGCCGTCTTCTTTTCATTTTCACTGGAGGTATATAATTTCATCCTTTACCAAGAATAAAACACTTCATGCTAAGGTAAAGCTGACTTTGTGTACATGTATTGACAAAGATTTCTCACAATGTAACCATTTCTTCAATGATTTGCATGAATGCACAAAGCGTATTCTAAATATCATCTGACCATTTAATCTGACTGGGGAACTAGAATTTCTTCCCTACCAGGAAGTTTCTCCCTATTTTCCAGAAAAAAGAATAAAATGATAGATACGATCACATGTACATGTATCTATTTTTTTATGTAAGAGAAATTTAGCCAAGCTATTTCTAGTGCTACAAAATTTTGACGCCCTCTCCCGAAAAAATTAAATGGCAGTTTCCTATACTGTTTTTATTTTTCTTTTCAATTTAATATTTTTCTACGCCCATAATGAACTTGGTACTTAATTTTAAGTTCAAAACCACAACATTGCTTCAGATGGATATATAGCTGGCACAAGTCAAAATGTGCTACCTACCTGAAGAGCCACATTTCATGATCAAAATATGGACAAATTGTTATGCATAACTTATAGTATACATTTTTCTTCTTTACTCTCACAGAAAGTTATGTATGCAAATCTAAAGTGTTCCAAAATGACAAGCAAATTAATGGGACATATGTTCTCTACAGCTGAAAAGAATTTCCAGGAATTATAAAAAAGAAATAAGACCATTTCTTCCTTTTAACTGCTGAGTATTGAAATCATTTATGATATTCTTAAATAAGTGACAAGATTTTCAAATTGACTGCTCTTGTGGCGAGAGCTGATGTCAGATTTGGCACAATTTTCATAGATGACCAAGCAGATAACATCCAAGGTCATTCGGTGTAAATTCAATGAACAATTGACCTCCACTTTCATTCAGGACCAACTAGTCATCTTACGAACACTACTTATGAAAAGCCCATGTTGATGTGGCCATACTGTGGGTCATTTTCATTTAGGACAAATCAAGACACCTTTTGATGAAAACCCCATCCCAAAATTACTTTTCATTTCAAAATAGTGGTAACAAGATTTTCAAGATGGCCTCCATGGTGGACAAAGTGTAAATCAGATCAGTACAATTTTAATTTAAGACCATCTTCGTAAGTCTGATGAAAACCCCCATAGGACTTCACTGTTGGTGGGATGGAGTAACAGTATCAAGATGTCTAAGAGCACTATCTTCATTCTGAATCAACTACACAATGGCATGATTTTATAAGTTTCATGGCAATAATCCCAGTACCGTTTATACTTGCCTATAACTCTGTCAAATTGCAAACAACTAAAGCACCTGCAGATCAGGTTCTATCTGTTTTTTCTAGCAATTACTCCTACCAAAACTGCACAGACCCAGATCTGCCCCCACAGTATGTGATAGCAGATATGGTTCTTTGCAGCTGGACTTATAAGCTAGTATAGACAATACACTAGGAGGAGTGGCAAAAACAGACAACAGGCCATCCAATAAGGTCTCCTTGTCTCTGACCAGTACAGCTAATAAAAAGTAAACTAGCAATATCAATCAAGAATCAGTATGTTTGTATGAAAATGGGATAAGCCCAATGTAAAGATTTAAATAAATAAATGTATCTTAACCATGTTAGTACTCATTTAGTTTGGATGTCCGAGTTCCTTCAAACCTGAAATCCAACAAACAGTAATCTGAAAGAACTTTGAGTACATCATGACAGTGACAATGAAGTATCAATCGTAAAAATGTCACAAATACCATCATACTATATTAGTACTCATTTAGTTTGGATGTCCAAGTTCCTTCAAACCTGAAATCCAACAAGTAATTTGTCATCTATCTAGAATACAAACAGTCATCTGAAAGAACTTTTGAGTACAAAGTGTAACATGACAGTAACGATGATGTATCAATCATAAAAATGGAATAAATACCATCATACTTAGATATCAATGTACATTTTTATGACAGTAACAAAGCAAATAAATAAAACAACTAAAAAATACATAATAAATAGCAAAATTACATTGCCTTTACATGTTTTTTCTATGAGAAATGAAACACTTATAAATGACCATGGTGCAATATGACAAAAAAGGAGGAAAATGTTGACCAAAACTGAACTTTTTTCGTGACAATTTGGAGAACAATCATACATTTCAAGGTTTCCAAACTATAATCAAACCAGCTGCAACAACTATATCTGACACAAGAAATACATTGTGCACTTAATAAATCGTTATTTGGATTAATTTTAATTTCATCTTAATAAGCACACATTGACAAGACCAATCAAAAAATGTTTCCAATCAGCTGGCTGTCTGTTCTCCTTGCTAGCCGCAGCAGTATATCCATTGTTGGTTAAAAAAAAAAAAATCACTTATATCATGTCTAGAGGTAAAAAAAAGAGACTACTATAACAATAAAAACCAACCTGCCAACCCTAATTTTAAAACCAGTTCAACCAGAAACAAGTTTTTTTGCTTAACGAAATAGTATGTATTTGCTAAGAGAGTTTGGATCTCTCCTCTTGAAGCTAGTCTCTCCCAAACAGACATGTAAGATGTCTTTTTGAACATTTGATTTGACCCATTCTGTTAACATATACAAGTCAAGTCCAACCACAAAACCACAGCCCCTGATCTGATGTCATGTGCTGGCAGATTAAATTCTATGTCGTTCGTTCCACTAAATAATCCTTACAAAATCCCATTGACCCAGATCTGCAGCTGAACTTTAGTTGTGATACCACGATGTCTGACAGGTACAGTTACAAGAAGAAGAAAAAATGTAATGAGGCAGGTTTTAAAGGCAACTTCCATCTAACACGGTATGCTGGGATTAACTTTAATAGAGAAGCTTTAAAGTCCCAAGCTGGAAGAAGGCAAATAACAGTATCTCTTTGATGACATGCATCTCCCAGTTAAATCTTTAAAATGTCCTTTGAAGAAGGAAAGGTAACTTCTAATGTATAGTACTGTATGCTTGTCCAGTGTTTTACATAAAAAAGTACATTTTAAAAAACGAAAACTATATTCTCTACTTATTTCATGGTGAACAAAAAGTTAAATACTATCATCAGCTTGACTGTGCATATTAATTTAGAAGTCTGCTTTTCAATCAGGTTTATAATATTCAAATTTTGAAAATTTACATAACAATCCAGAAATTTCAAGATAAACATTTGACTTATTGAAATCTTGAACATTTTTTACACTGGTTTCCCAAAACATACACCTCTTTACTTTACAACTTGCTATGTGCTGTGCAACACAATTTAATCAAACTGGCAGCTGGTTTGAATTTAAGATTTGGACAAAACTATTTTATACATGCACTGAAACTAAAGAATATATTTTAAAAAGGGTGGGGTGAATACAATTTATAAACTGTATAGAACCAATGTGCAGCACAACACTGAATGACACATGTCTGGGCTCCAGCTAGAATGGTCCAGTGTACTTACGGAGGTCCACCAGGACCTGCTTGTGGAATTTGAGGACCAGTCGACCTGCACAGAGGAAAAATCAAGTTCAGAATTGTAAGCTGCAATACACTGTATTTACTTAATTATTTAGTTATACAAGTTGAATCCAACAGCAAACTACACAGACCCAGATCTCCCAATACATAATGCACCAGCAAATCTGGGTCTGCGTAGATTGTTACGAGTACTAAGTAGAACAACCAGCATAGACCCTGTTCATTCTGATATGGCATATCGGGATCTTTGCTGTTTGAGTTTGACTCAACTTACAAAAAGGTACAGTATGGTAAAAGACTTTAAGAACAAGGTTTATCAGGTTACAGGATATTTTCCATTTGAAAAGAAAAAAGACAAGATGATAGGGGCTAAAAATGTCTGACAACCCACATACCAGCCAGACAAGCACTACATATTTCTATTACCCAGTAAAATAATATCTTACTCAAATTACAATAATCTAAAAATTTCAATTGATCACTTGTGTCTGCCAATATTGAGATTTCTTTTTCCTGCAAGTAAATGAATTTTACTCGCCCATGTGACCCACCATGTGTGTGTAATATAAAACTAATTTAAATTAAGCAATACTTAACTGTCACTATTGTGCAGCTTACCCTTTCTCTGCTATTAAAAACAACTATTCCATCGCAAATGTACCATCCTCTTGTTCTAAAGCATGTACATTAATCTAGTCCGACTCCACATCAGACTTTCTAGGACGTGGACTAATGAAAGACATAAGAGCAGGGTATGGTGACAATAGTAACAGATTACGTATTGCATAATTAAAATTAGTTTGAACTCTACAACACAACAAAAATAAAACACATTTTCATAACAGTAATATAATTACATGTACATGTACCTATTTTAAAAATAAATTTGTAAATTAGGCAGGATGCTGATGATCTTAATCTGGGGAAAGAATTGCGGATGTGCGATAGTGAAAATACAGCCTTAATAATGTCCTCCAAGGATGACTGAGATAGACAACTTTTATTCACATGAATGAAAGGTTTCCCTCAGTGATAATGGTGATTGAAATCCATCTACATTAGGCAGATGCTGAAATATTAGCTGAACCTTTGAAGGGAAGTAAAAGTTGTTTCCTAACCTCCCTTCCCGGTTATTAAGATTCTAATTTGAACAAGGTCACCTGACTGGGCCAAGTCCATCCTGATTGTCCTCAGCAGAGATGCAACTGAATATGGGGAAATTTAATGTGGATAGTTGCAATGAAGGAAGCTGGTTTCTTACAAAATAACCTGGCTGTTGAAGAAGTGAAACAGAGCCATAATATATCTATTGAAATGTACACATTCCTTCTCTATTGAGGGTGCATGAAGCATGCTTCTTCTTGAGCTAAAGGTTCAGCTTGAAGAACGAGTTTTAAATGCAGGAGTTTCAAAAAAGTTCAAAAGGGTGCCGTGTCAATTACCATAAAACTAAAAAGGTTCCATCTTAGCATCAAGGAGTGAGACATATCTGTCTATGTGGCTTGAAGTATCCTAGATCTGATAGTGAAGATCTAAACCAATGAACTGTGTATTTTTTAAAGGGCTGCCCTATAACTATTGATTGCAAAGGCTGACATAAATAAGAGTATTCCATTTCTGATCTGATAATAGATTCTTGCACTAAGGAAACACCCTGGGTTGGTCTCTTAACTAGTACAATGAGGTCACTAAACCAAGAACTTGGATGACACAGGTACTATCAGGATACTCCAAACTGTGATGTCATGATCTTCTGAAGAATTTGCTGAATCAACATTAAGGGTGAGAATGTTAAAGTAAACAGCCTATCCCACCTCTGCCTGGTGGCATCCACTGCTCTGGTTCTCTGTTATTCAATTTTGTTGGAAAAGAGTCCACCGGAAGCTTCCCCAACAGACCAAATCACTGCTGCTATGAAATCATTGTCCTGGACAAACTGCTTTTAGAGATATTTTTCTTTCCCAGAATGTAAACATTTGGAGAGTAAGCCTTTTTGACTCTGCTCCACAATAAATATTCCAGACTTCCATGCAGATAGAAGGAATATTAATGCCTCCTTGCTGTCAGTTTTGTTTGTTTGATTAAGATTTTTAACGTAGCTTTAACAATTTTTCAGTCATATTGCTAGTATGTCTGCAGTGAAGTAATTTATAGTGATGTCTAGTACTGGGGCATCATGCCGCAGACATGTAGCATGATGTCCCACCCAGTCACATTATCCTGACACCAGGCTGACTGGTCCTAACACTAACCTCTTAATGTTGAGTGCCAAGCAAGGCAGCACTTAGCTTACCCACAATGGTCCATATCTGTGAAACCAAGATCTTTATTTTACAAAAAGTATTCATTTGACTTTGTTGCCTTGCTATCTTTGATCAGAGCCAATTATTGGTAGTTTATCTTACATGCACAATAATATTTAATGTTGCAGTGTTTGATTGATCAAATGAACAGAGTTCACCAAACATACAGCCAGAGCCGCTAGATTTGAAGTGTGAGGATTTTTGTGTCTTTTAACTTTTCTTTTATTCCACCTCCTTTATTTGATTCAAAAGATACACAGAAAAGCCTGTCTTGCGAGACGACTACTATGAGAGAAAACCTGTTTTGGGAGACCAGAATCTCAATGCAAAGATATATTGATTATATAGTGTTATGACCTGTTATGAGAGACGACCCATCTTGAGACCATTATTTTTGGCAGAAGGGGTGGTCTTTCAAGACAGGTTCTACTGTAATAAATATGATAACACTAAGGAGACCAGCTTTTAATTCAGTGCAAATATTCCGCAAGTCAGTTATCAAAACAGTCAGCACTTAATTAACTTCCTAGAAAAACACTCATGGACACAGATGTTATCTTAGATTGGCCCATTTTATGTTTAATTACAAGAGGAAACTTTGCATTTATGATGATTACACTTAAAAGGAACAAAAAGATAGAACTAGAACACAAATTTCAATTGATAAAAAAGTATTTAATTTGTATTTATTTATTAAAGTACTGACTCCACTCTGCTAAGTAACATTTTTGTTGATCAAAATTTCCTTACGGATTGTTAATTGTGGTATTCTAAGAATATAGTTTGGAAAGAAAATGTAAAAAATTGTATGACCCATTTTTAAATTTGATATTTCATAATCTTGATTAAAATTTCCAGTTCCTATCTAACGTTTTTGACAATAAAACGAGTGATGTATCAAAGTGTCCATCACCACTTTTGATATCGATTTTCTAAAAGTTCAACAAATAGAGATCATTCCTTTTTCTTTCTGGTTTAAAAAATGGGAACTAGGTCTGATCCCGCAATATAAACAGGTTCTCTAGTTATCAGGGTGCAAGTTATCTAGGAATTGGTATATTAGGATGTCATATATGTCAATTTCATCAAGTTGCCATGCTCTATGAGACTATCAATGCATACCACCACAGGTTAAAATAATACAATGGGCACTGATGCATGTTGAAATGCAAAGTGAATACTATTTAGGCCAAGGACATGCTGGATATAAAACCACTTTTATAGGCAACTACAGGTATGCAGAATGGGTATTTTTTTTAAAAATCTTTTCTAAACTGCTTCTGGAGACGAAGATTGCAGATCTAAGTTAATTTTATTTATCGAGAATCTTGTATTTGTCCCATAAATTTATAATGTTGTTTCTATTCTCTGGCACACAAAGTATATGAACTGTAACTATGAAAATATATTAACATCACCGCTCATCAAACTTTCCAGAGATCTTCATGCTACAAATTCACACACTAAATCTTCTCATAATCGGATCAGAAATACTTAGAGTGCGCACAGGTCCAATCAGATGCAAGATTACCTCATCAATATGCATCAATATTGCTTGTTATAGAACGAATCATATATCCTGACAATATAAACTTAAATGTAAACGATCAGATGCAAGGTAATATATTAACATGCATGGATGTTGCTCATACTCGATCTCATCTAAGATCCAAAAGATACAAGGCTTCCTGCATATAAATATACAAATTGTATCAAAATCTCAAGTGTTCCTGAGCTATGCCAATCAAACCACCCCATTAATATCCATTGTCACTTGTAATCAAAATAGTCCCCAACTCAATGCCATAAGCTTTTACAGCAAAACTTCTGGAAAATCTCGTTAGAAATATGACCTAACCAAATTTACATCCAATCAAGGAAGTCAAGGTAACTCACTTGGCAGAGCGGCAGACTCATAATCCAAGGGTTAAGGGTTTTACACTTTTAATGGCCATCATGATTTGGCTACATCTGTGTGTCCCTAGTGCAGGTAGTTTGTTCCTGTTTCCTCAGAATGATATAGCCAAAAATGTGTAACAAATGCCATAGAAACCAACAACAAAAGTCACTTGAAGGGATTGATGTTCTACTGTCCTTTAGCATTTTCCAGGAATTCAAGACAATTTATTTTTCCTAAATCCTGAGTGATGACATCATCATGTGTGACAAGGTTTGTAAAACTTAGCCACTGTGATAGCAATACTGAAATTAATGATCGGCAGCATTTTCATTTGGGACAAACCAGCTACCATTATCAGATGTTTCATTCAAATATTAATATGACTATCCAGTCCGAGAATTTCTTACAATCTGCGAAAAGATTTTCAATATGTTAATTGTGGCAGCCATATTTGAGATCAGATCCACAAAATCTGCATTCAGGAGCAGCTAGATATCATAATCAGTCTGGTGAAAACTCTAAATTGGTGGCCATACTGGATGTCTTTTAATTTAGTACCAAGCAAGCATCACATGAAGTTTTAAAGGAGACTAGAAACGAAAATTTTTATTTTATAAATGTAATTCTTTACAAATTCTAATTCCAATATAATGTTTATAAAAAAATATCGTGTGCGGATATTGATTATATTGCAAAGAAGATACCAAGATTCCGTAAATTGCAGAGTATTTCAGAGTTTTAATGAGACGACAGATCACGTGGTCTCGTGACGTCATACTAGCGAGTCCTCGTATACAAACATAAACATGGCTAGTGAGGGAGACATCAAGCCGTACCAATTTGAGCCACTTAGGCATGACTGTCCTATTGTTAGCATTGATGATGATGAGAATTCTATGCAGTCTCAATCTTCAAGTGATATTCAAGACAAGACTGACAGAATTGGAGAAAGAACGACGCACACTAATTGGTTTGTATCTACCATTATCGTATTGTACATGTAACGCCTATTTGTCATCTAATAATAGTACCGTTATGCTACCGTGTAATAATTTTAATTAGGGCAAGCTCATAGTAGCAAGATCCAAGAAGAACAATACCATATTTAGACATTCACAAAGAATTCTGTTTAGGTATGTTTGTAACATTATCTTGAGATTCAATGAAAACTTCCACACACTAATGAACACTAAATCTGCCATCAAATCACAACTAAAGCCACTGATGATGTTATTCGGGATCTGTCTTTTGAAAGACAATGCATCAGCTCAACTGTACCACCAACAAATTTTACCCCGCCTATCTATAATAAAAAACCATACAATATGGCAATATGTCCTGACCCTGGCATCACTGCTCGATAACCACAACATTTCCAAGTCAAGGACAGACATGTATATTGGTTTAATATGGGTCATTAAAAACACTATACCATTTGATTTGACAATGTGTACATATGCACGTGTCCTTGACTAACACAACCCCCACCTGATTGTTTGCCTCCCTCCCCCAATTATGTATTAATAAACAAAAAGGCATGTTATTCCTTGATTGTACACTTTATACACGTGTAATGAAATATTACGGTTTAAATCAAGTAGAAAAAGCAGTAGACAAGATAATCAAAGATCAGTGTATAATATATATCAGTATATTGACTCACATTATTATTGCCAGCTTTACATGTATGTGCATCTGCATTCATAGGTAATGCATGTATGTGATTGAGTGCATCTGCATTTATATGCAATGCATGTATGTGATTGAGTGCATTGGTGCATGCACAGGTAGTGTGACCAGATATTACTTTAAGCAATGTGTATGTTTGTATACCTAATGTATGTAGGTCAGAGAGAGAGAGAGAATAGCACCTTAAGATAAGCAGCTTGCTGTTTTATTCTAAAGCAAATTATAATTTTGTACAAATCTCATGCATGGATGTTTGGTTCATTGTGCAGGTGTGATTGTGATCATTGCAAGGTCATGCCTTCTGAAGATGAGTGTTTGTGTTGTGCTGAAGTGCCAATCATATGTGCCAAGATGGATGAAGCAGGCATTGCATGCATCACAGAGCATGATGCATTCTAAGCTACATGTTTGAAGCTTCTAGATATGAATCCAAGTATTAGAAATAAAACTATAGAGAATGATCTCTTTCATGGAAACTCTGTATTTATTCTAGGACCAAAAATGTACAAGTAATCCCTCTCTGCTGTTCATTTCTGAATATAAAGGGGGGAAATTTATAAAGGTAGGATAGAAATAAAAAAGGACTAGATGAAGACTGCTATTGGACAATTGAAAATGGGAAAAATACAATATCAAATCGAAGAGAACTTGTACGGCTGAGTTACACGTCAATGTCTATTTTCTTATGTTTCTATTTTAAAATATACTGTGTTGGAAAATCTATTTTTTTAAAAAGTACACAAATTCAAAGGTCAAGTCCTTTTTATTAATTACGGTTGACAAATATAAATTTGTGTTCATACTTAATGTAAGCATTTTTATTGAAGATTATAACTGATGAAATTACTGTTTTGAGTAACAACAATGTAAGACTTTTTTCTTCTTTCCCAGGACATACAGATGTGTAGCATATCGCCATATTGTGAGTTGGATCTGGCATCACCTTGGAAAGGGAAATAGAAGAATACTTCCATCTTGTGTGTTCTGCAAGGTACGTGTAACGTGGTGCTGGCGGGTGATCAAAGTGTTATTAGGACAATATTGCACAAGGCCTGGTCAGAGGTATTGCGCAACTTGGAAAAACAACATTTGAAGACCGCCTCCCACTAATTGGCGTTATCTAGAAGATGATCGCTACGGTATAATTTGCCCGGTCAGTGAATATAGTAATCTGAGATGGTACTTTGAACAAGACAATACACGAGCCCCCGTAAAGATAAAATATGAATTTAATCAAAAATACAATTAAGAAAAGAATGACACTGTGAATTACAATTTCTCTCTTTCTGAATACACTGAGTTCAGAAATACATAGACTGAAGCTTTAAAATAGTGGATACATTCATAAGAATCCAAACACTAATGAAAATAAATGAAGTTAGCCGTTAATACTGAGAGTAACTTTCATCAAGGAATCGAATGTTCATTTAACATTGGACTGTTGGGTGATTCAAAATGACCTTGTTCGACGACTGGTTCTTTTTTCTTCTCTTCTGTGTTCGTCTTGACTTGCTTGCCCTTTTGTTGTAAGCGAGATTACACAACTCTGTCCTCCAACTTCTTTTCCGTCTTTGAATTTCGACTCCCTCGCTCTTTCTTCAAACAAACTATTTTTCCTTGTAAAAGAAAAGGGTAAAACGCCCTAAGTATCTCGTTACTTTCAGAGTTGAGATAGTAAGTCCGTTTCCAGGTTCGAAAAATCAGATCTTACTATCAGTGTTATCATTTATACGGCTAACAATTACTATACAGGTTCTCAGATCAATAGAGCTATACTGCTAATTATCGACATTAGAATTCGGGAAAGTCATATATTCCCGTAAATCATTACGTAAAGTGAGGCAATATATCATAACCCACAATCCATATTTACTAATATGATAAATTCAAATTAATGTAACCTTTCCAATCATAATGTACACGGCGGGTTTTCTACACCACCCGTTTACCTACCTAAGTAAAAAATGCTAATTCAGAATTCAAAATACATTATTAAATCACTGTAAAACCGACTATTCATACAAAATATGAACATATCATGCATCTGTAACAAAGAAACATATCAAAGTACGTTATTAAATCAATGTAATACTGAACTATTTGTAACGTAGTATTGATACATTATGCATCTATGCCAACGATAAACAGCATATACATTACATCATAATAAAGGTGAATTTGAGTTAAATACCTTGTGTTTTTGACGTGCTTCTACCGTTTGATTTTTTCCCGGCGGACTTTCCTGAGCTTATTATTACGAAGGCACTGCTGTAAAATTACCCTCGAAGCCTTTATTCCGGAATTAATGATAGTAGTTCAACACTGCTTTCTTGCAAAGCGCCTTCCAGAAGACTGATTTAAACTTATTAGCTCAGAGAATATATTTCCCAATTCTGGGTTTCGACCCAACCCTCTGACCGGTACATTTGACCAATCGGCATAAACGCTATTTTTGCAGACCTTAAGAAAACCGTCTGTCAATATGCCAAAAATCCCACTTAGGATCGAAATGTCGCCTATCATTTGTCTCAATCATTTTTGAAAGCTCTACGTGAGTAATCCCATAATTTTACGTGTCAAACACTCAGTCCGTTTTCACTTTAATTATTGTACCAAGTCTGACCGAGGTAAGAAAACATTCTTTTCGTTCCCACTCTACTGCAAGACAGTTGATTGTCGGCTAGCCTACGAATTAATTACTGGGTGTCACTGACGAAAAATTTGGCACTTGAAAATACGGGACACTTATCCTGATCCTCTGTCAAATTATGTTGGATTCAAGTACATGACTATTTAATAATTAATTACAAATAAAACTGTAAATCGGGTATTAGGCTTTGTGTATATATAATTTATTCACCTTTTTATTCTCTCTCTCTCTTCAAATACATACGCACACCCTGACAAGACTGGATTACTAGTATGGCTTCAAAAATTTTAATAGAAAATATGTTACAACTTTGTGCAATCTTTTCCAATCAGGAATACATAGACTACATATGTTTGAATGGAAATCTTGTTTTGTGCTCCTCTACTAGAAACTCTCTGGGCAGCACTGTTACCCGATACTAAAATCGCATTTGATAGTAACAAATTGCCCAATGGCATTTTCTGGCATAGATTCTGACTGCGCCATGTGGAAGTGTGACCATGACTACAGGTGGAATTTACAGTTATCATAGTCCCAAGGACACTTTTAACATGTACAACACAATCACTTTTACAGTGCTGACATATTTTAACAAGTTCAAATAGCTTGGATTCAGAGACAAGAAAATACCTTTCATCTACAAGTTTATTGTTATGTAAAGGTATTATCTCATCAGGATTGATGTCCATATCTTCCACATCACGCACTTCACTATGAGGTACATAGTCAGGATCCTGATCTGTGTTTCCAGGTTCTTCTAAATCCAAGCAACTCTCTGGATCTTCAGTCATATCACTGTTCAAAATATGCAGTGGGGGCAGTTTTACTAGGTTGCACTGTATGCCAACATTTGATACGCGTGTCACTGCTTGTGTGCCTTTAGACTTTACATCGGGCCTAGCCTGCACACGCCTATTTCTAAAATTTAATAGTGATTTAAAATTGGTTTGGCATTGAATATTAACACCTGTTTGTTTTTCTGATGGCGGAGACCAGATCTGAGTTGCATATTCTGCTGAATTTGCTTCCAAGATATGCTCATAACTCTCTGTGGCACTCGGTTTTAAATTATGTTCAGCTTCCCCACTATTGTCTGTTAGCAATGTATTCAAAACCTGAAAGTAGAAAACTACAATGGTACAAATTTCATAATTTGGAATTTAATAAGCAATGCCGTTTTAAAATAAATACTTAAACACTGTGTGCTGTGTAAAAATATGATAATGATTAGGTGATGATGTAAAATGTTAAAAGTCAAAATTTATCACCATGCAATATGTTCATAAAAGAAGCATGAGGTTCAATCATATTTTTTAATTTTAAAACAAATGTGTTACAAATCATGTTTTTTTATTTACTGTAGTCATTATCAAAAATAGATGTTCTAAAGCACTTATAGCTTCTACAGATTATGCGCTATATACAAAGTTATTATTATTATTATTATTATTATTATTACCTACACCCAACACACATACAAATACAGATAATATCTAGAAAATGTACATCCAGCAATGAAATAGTGAGAGATAATATTGCATTCTGGACGAAGAGACGAAAACGGAGACCGTCATGTGTGTGAAACATATACATTACCAGGGAGATGTAAAAGACTTTGAGAACGGTTTTCATCGGTCGTAACATAAACATTGATTCTTCAAACAAACAGAAAGAAAAAAGTCGGCAAAGCAGATCTCAGAACGTAATGTAAACATTAAAAAGCGTCCGTTATCTGATTCAGTTACAGTGTATTTTACATGTATCGTATTATACAGTTAGCGTATGGTCAAATCTGATGCTATATTTAGTATATACATGTCTGGTTTGCATTTTGTTGTCACTTACCTCAGATTTCTTCCTCTTTTCGTAACCCACACGTTTAACGCTTTTCCCAGGATTTAAAATATCCAAAGGTATATCTGGTACAGCGTCAGTTTTTAATCTTGGCCTAGCATTTGCGTATCCAAGTGAAGCCATTTTCTCAGGATCCCTTTCGTAACATTCCTTTGAAAAATGTAAGGAGCACAGTGTGCTATATGGTGTTGCTTTGAAATCAACTCGCATGCAATAATGTGTCCATACTTTTGTTATGCCTTTATCTTTCGGAAAAGAAGAAAAAAAAATGAACTCCACAGCCTTTTCTATGTATGCTATTACACCCGTAAGCAACGCAAAACGGCATGGTACTCTATCTGAAATGAACCTTGCAACTGTAGGTCTGGATGCTGGAGTCGCTAGTATGACGTCACTTTCCGAAAGTAACCGAATAGGCGCGGAAAATATGCATACGAGGTCACGGAAACTCAGCGCCTAGAAGATATGCCAATATCTCAATATTGGCAGTACGGTCGCACACGACGCTTCAGAATCATGTTTTTCTCTACAGTGTATTTATTATTATTGTATATTTCCACTGGTTTCTAGTGTCCTTTAAGGTGAAAAATCTGAAATACACAACCTTTTTAAGTGTACACAAGCTCAGCCAATCAGATTCTAAATAATGTCATTAACATGCATGGATAATACTCATAACCAAACACATCTGCTGTCTTCATACTACAAGATTACAATATCAAATTGGATCAAAATATGCTACAGTCATGAACCCTATACAAAATATTCTCTTGCAATAGTAGATGAATGTATTACAGACGACACATGGTGGTCAAAAGGTCATAGCATAATCTTTGGCCAGGTAAGCTAAACATTTTAACAATAACTTTGCTAATCAGAAGCCACTTTTCTATGGTGTTGACCTTAACACCAAGATCAAATATTGAGAAATCCCAATTAAAAACAAAATCCTTCAGGAGAAAATGAAATATAAGCAGCTGTAAATACCTGTACCAAAAACTTTCAAGCAAATTTTCTACAAATGTAATCATGCTGACAAAATCCATGGGGAAGTGAGAATGTTACTGAACGAATCGTCTTAGCTTCATAATTAGTGATGTTAAATTCCATTTGTCTGTCAAATAATGTGTGAGATGGAGATCATATTTGGTTTAAATTGCTTCATTTTCTTCGTGCTTTTTCACTGTAATCTCTCTCAAGTACGTATATCAGCACACACATGTAGCATTCATATGTACATTTTTATATAAATTAACACACAACTCCAGTCCCATTCATATAACAACTCTCTCATTCACAAATTAAGATAAAATGTCAAACACCACACACTTCCATCTTGTAGTCAATGACAGGGTCAGTCTCACATTTTCTCAAACAGATGGGATAATGTGGATGATTATTATGTAAATAAGTTTTAACAAAAACGAAATAAATATTTTAACTTGTAACCTGTTTTTTTAACTGTAAAATTGTTAAGCATACAGATGTCACAGACTTCCACCTCCTAAAAGAGGCAACAGCAGGCTCTCACTTATTATGCAAAGTTGGCTAATGAAACCATTTGCAAATTTTCTGGTCTAAACAAGCTTGCAGTTCAACCCTTCCGTTTATCTTGTACATGTATATATTTCTATCAATCAGTTTTTAATGTACAAAAGAAAAAACAAACAAATGAGGCTTATTTGGAAAATAGACACATTATGATTTAAAGAATATATACCTTTTTTATAAGAAGAAAAAAAATTAAAACTTTGTTATTACGCTATCATAATTTCGGGAGAAACTTGAATTGCATGCACCAGGGAAATTGAAAAGTTCAATTTTCCAGTCCACTTTCCTTGGGAAAGTCATTCTTATAAAAATGTGTCCACTGGAAAAAGTACTGATACAATATGCCTCATTTTACCACAAATAAAATTTAGACAAGAAAACAATGATTCATTCGTACCTATTTCATAATACAAGGTGCGATTCCTAATGTGTTAATTCTGGTATTTAACAGACAGGAATAAGCAACAAAAAGTCAATAAAATGGCTTCTACATCACTAGGTCAATGATATTATCCAGAGGCAGATTCATTCCAATAAATCACCCAAAAACTTAATCTATAAAAATCCTCCACCGACGCAATAAGATGCATTCCTATAGCAACAATGTCTAAGAATAGCTCTGCTCTAGCATTCATTAAGAATAGTGTATTGATTCAATTTGCTCAATAACTGCTTTCCCTGGCACACAACCCAGTGTACCACATTGGTCTTCTGCTATTACAAAAAAAAAATCAATAGCACATAGCTTTATTGGCTATTTGGATTTTGAAGAGATTAAATTGTGTAGAAGCATTCCATATCTTAATGGGACTCTTAGAGTCATAAGTGACTAAAATGTCAGAATACATGCTCAAATTAACTTCTCTATTTGCTTGCCATAGTTTAACTTTTCAAAATCTACATTTTTCCAAAACCAGATTCAAAACTATAAAAGCCATGTTCATATAGCACAAGTTATATGAATACATGCCAATACAAACTGACTAGAGAAACAGTTGATCCAAAACAACTCAGAATAAAATAAATCTACAAAACGCAATGGTAAACAAGAATCCCATAAAAAGAATAATTTCCCAAGAATGAACAGAATTTCTCCAGAATCCATAAAATGTATGTTTCTTCTTTTCTTCTTTCAGTGTCAAATTTCAAGTACCAAAACCACTGCAGATAATTTGAAAAACTCCAACATACTAAATTTTGTTTCGAAATTCTTTATTTTCTGATCATTCTGATTAAAATCAGAGCTCCACTTCCCATGTGAGGATCTGATGGTGACTGCTTAGGGGTCATGTGCTGGCAACCATTTAATTAGCATATGGAAATCAAGCTCTCAGAAATCTGAAACTGAATCAAATCATGTGCCACATATTGATGCTCTTCAGCCATACTGCTCAGTCTCCCAAAATGCAAAGATACAAGATTTCATCTGATTGATAAAATTATTGGTTATGGTAACAACACTGGTCAGTATAAAACCTAGGTGTCACTCAACCTTACATTCTAATTACACTATTAAGCAATGAACATATGTAAGGCTGCATATACAAAGCTGCAACGCATCAACCCCATTCACAATTTTCTTTTGGCTGATCCTACTATAACACTTATTTGTTCCATAGTATTTTCAAGACTGGACTATTGTGGTTCACTTCAATCTGGTTATCTAAGCATATAATACAGAACTTCAAAAAATTCACAACATAGCTGCTCAGATCATCCTTATAGTACAACAAACTGAGCACAACACATCCTGTTCTCTAACCCTCACTGGCTAACCATTAAATCCATCATCACAAAACAAAAGCTGTTCACTATGCTGCATTTTGATGACTCACCAAAGTTCAATACACCTATCTGACCTGACCAATGTGTATACCCAATCAAGAAACTGACACTCCTCTTCTGACACTGTATTCTCATTGTTCCCACTGTTGCACCTGGGCCTACCTGCACAGAATTAAATGACCACTGATTTTAGACACAAGAACGCTGCTATCTCTTTTCAAGTGTGCTCTTAAACTCTCCATTTCAAACAAAAGCACAGACTTGAAGTTTTAATAATGTTTAATTCCTTAATTATTGTAATCGTCACTGTGCATGCTTTTATATGTCATCTAATTTTATGAGGCCTTAGAGATAGGTCCACATTATTATTATGTCCAAGTCAAGTGGGAATCTATGTGTTTCTGCATGTGAGTGTGTGTGTGTATATAATGGGCATTTTTAACTAGCTCTATAAAACAAAATATCAGTCATATCCCTATGTCTGCAGTGTGGCAGTTTCTAGTGATGTCCAGCACTTGGGCATCATGCTACAGACATGTAGCATCATGTCCCACCTAGTCACATTAATGATTATCCTTGCACCAGGCTGACCCATCCTAACACTAACCCCTTAATGCTGAGCACTTATCGAGGCAGCCCTGTTACTACCATTTTTCTAAGTATTTGGTAAGACTCAGATGGGCTTCAAACCAGCTATGCACGCACACATCCGAGGCAGATGAGCAATCACACACACACACACATAAATATCCAAGTGCTTGGATCGACACTTTATTTTGGAATAAATGAGAACTCATTCAAGAAGTCTGGACTGCATTATTTTAGTGAATCAGAATACTCAAGATCACTGGAATTCATTTGGAACATTCTATAATTTTTGAAAGTGTGTCATTCATGTGTATTTGGGATTTAATTAACAAGATTGTTAAATTTTCACTTCGTAACGAAGGGAAATGAATTGTTTGTTAGATTTCTTTGTTACATTCAGAACTGGAGTCATAACTAAAGCTGATACTGAGTACAAGTCATTGTGCGGACGAGAGATAAAAATAGGTAGCATAATGTGCTAGCAGATCTGGGTCTGTGCAGTTGTTTGCAGTTGGTCTGGGCTTACAGGCCAATACACAAGGTAATACATGATGTCTGTAATAAATGTAATGCATGCATCAGTGATCAAACAGACTACTGTTTACACCTTATCAGCCAATAATAACTCCTCATGTAAAATTATCCAGTTGGACAGAGCTATCAGGTTAAGAGTACATGACAGTATGAAGCTAAATTCTTTTAAGACTGTCCTTATTTATATGAAAGAGGAATAGGGAATCAATTATGACTATCTAATCAAATATCTGAGTTTTGTTCGACTCCCCATCAAATTATAATCAATCAGATGCAACTGAAGAAAAAAATAATCTGCCTCAATCAATAAAAAGTTATAATCTTGGCCGTTTCATATATCAGTTTATGGTCTTTTACCTGAAAATCTGCCATTTCCAAAACCCTTACACCATCCATTTATATCTTTTTTCATACATGTATATCTATCTTTATTCTAATTTCTTCTAACTAACTCAGTATTCAAGCCCTCATCAATACAAATATTTACAATTTACAAATTTTTTCTGGCAACTTAAATTATCAACGTACTGTTTAAAATCATAAACAAAGATAAAAAAAGAAAACAGTTCGATATTTGTAAAACAACTACATATAACTGAATGTCCTCAAAACATACTGTACCATATTGTATTACTTTAGCTAGATATTCTGGATCAAGCTAATCCACAATGGGCAAAATTAGTTTTCCAATCAGCTTGCCCTATGCTGACTTTCATAAAAATGTAAAACCAAATTACTGAAGTAAAATGTTTCTTCAAACACATGTACCCAAATGATAACAGCTGTAGAGCAAACAATGGAATCCTTTTATCAAGGTGATAGCATTCTTCTTACATTTGAAATGTCATAGGAAAAAGACGTCTTAACCATTGGTCAAGTTTAGGGAAAAATTACTTCTTTTGGGCAGAACAGGCAAGAGGAAGATGTCTTATATGAATTATGCCCTATATTTCCCAGAATGCATATTTGCATTTAACACTGGATTTAAGCAATACATGTACTTTATTTGCAAGTAAAACATGTTAGGAATTGTGTGTAAATTATAAACACATTTGGTAGGTGAATACAAATTATCAATTATCATCTTCATACATAGTGTATTTTGGCCATATCACTTTAAATGACAATAATGCTATACATTGTAATGAATTTTAACAGAGTAACCAGATTACTGTAATTGACAGTTAGTAAAAAAAATATTGAATCAACCAACATTAATCAAGATTTTTTTTTACTTTCTAAATGTTCACTTTAATGGCACTTGAAAGATTCCTAAACTTGTTTGAAACAACCCGTTTACACAAGAGCAAATGCATACATCTTCATAGCATGCAATATCTTTATTAGTGATAAAACATTACCGTAACTATTCATAGACAACATAATGAAATGCATAAAATTACAGACACCGCTCCTTAAAAGCTGGTATAGGAATTAAACCATTATTTCTAATCGAACAGACAGACAGCCTTAGAGTGTATCTATTTTTTTAAAAGAGGGGTTTTCAATGTACCTCAAAAAAATCACAGGGTGAAGTCTTTTTGGGTTTCCTAAGAGAAGGTGAATTTTACATATTTTAGGTGACTCAGTTGCCCACTTTGTCTAGTACTATAGCATGATCACTACTTATCCCATTACAAACTAATCTGTTGTTGTCCCCAAAGCACACAATGCAGTGTGCTATAAATAGAAGAAATGTTACCTGTATAATGCCAGTGATTAATCTACAATTTCATCCCAATGAGTCACAGGACTCACATATATTCAAATAACAAGACCGGCTCAAATGTAATGAGTACAATGCCTCTGCAAACACATTGAGATACATTAACAATACATATCAAAAGGGAAAACTGAGTAAAAACGATAACATATTTAATGAACAGTCTCTTGTCGTATGTCTCTGATACATACATTATATGTTTGGATTGACTAAAAGGCATTCACGTTGTAAACTTTCGCGCTAATATTTTGAATCAGAAACTGTTATGATTAGAATGGTATTAATTTGAAAACTTAAAATGTTTGTGGTGTTTTGAATATTCTTTAACAAATTAAATGAAATTTAAAATACAAGAAATTTTGGTAAAGATGCATCTTTCATTGTGCACACTTTTCTATCTTTTTCGTAACATATAACAGCAAAACAGAATCATGTTCTGAATTAAATTTATGTCAAATTATCGCAAAATAACTAATTATGCAATTTTCTACCATTTTATCTGTATAAATTTATTTGTAACAAATACACTGAATACGAGAATATCTCTTGTTTTGCTTGAGAATTAAGTTTTTGAGACCAAGCGTACAGCTCTACTATACTCCTTTCTTTCTCCGGTTTTTCCTAACCATTATAACTTCGGAAACATTTTATCTTGTTCACAAAATGTTCCAAATTTTATTATAAAACATTATATAAGAATTGTCAAAATATATGTTACAAATAAATACTTGTCAGTTGTATTTCAAAATTGGGCCGACTTGTCTTTGGTTGGACCGAATTGTCTTATTTTCGGTCCAAGTTGGGCCGAATTGTCTATAAGCCATTTTTAACCACTTCGGCTGAAACTGTTTAATTTTTGGTAACTTATGTATTACGCTGGAGGCTGAGCACACGTTTGCATCCTGAACATCAGATGACGAAACAAAATGCTGCTGATCAGTGGAATTTGAATCATTAAACAAAATAATCAAAGTCCTTTGCTTAGGGTCAATTTTCATCATCTTCTTTGGCGACATTTTAACCGGAAACATGAGGGGAACTGATGACATCCCATAATAGTATACTGTTAAGGAGTGAGTACCACGTGACCGGTGCAGAGATAATATTTACCTTGTGAAAAAAAAGTCCTGTTAAACAAAATTCACAGTAAGCACGATGTTGGTTCTTTAAAATTTCTTGCGTCCAAAGGAATGCACATACGAACAACTAATGAGTCCCAGCCATTTTTTTGTGAGCGCTGGACGCGAGATGCAGGGGTAGATTAATCACTGAATGCAATACCCGTTCATACTGGACTGCCTGTTAAAGTTTGCAGCAATGTAAAGAACAAGGATAGATTCAAACTCTGATCTTTCTACATGCATCTATGATCTATATTAAGGTTTAACATCTGATCTTTTCTTTTGAGATGTAATCATTTTTAGATGCCTTAAAATACTGAGAGTGCTTGTTAGCAAAAACGAAAAAGTCTGTTGGAGAAATACTCATTCACCATTCCCCCCATTCCATGAAGAGGTCTCGGTAACGCTTAATTACACATATTTGGATGCAAATATTTGGTTTGGGACGCAGAAAATCACCTATGCAGGAGTCCTCCGTTCACATGCAAATAACTGGGCCAGTCCTACTTAACAACCGAGTGAGAATATTGTAATACCATATTGGTACTGTGAATGGAGTTTTGCATGCACATTGTTTCGTTAATATTAATGTGTCAAGATTATTTGATGTTCAACGTTGAGATGTGAGATAATGATGAACTATGAGACTTTGGCTTTTTTGATCATGTCATTTTTATCTGTCACTGAAAACGGTTATCGTGTGTGAATTACTTCTTTTGTCCCTGAATGTACGCCACCCACTCACCATCAATTAGATCACCGTATGCATCTTTTATAAATATGTATCCTGCGTCTTATGCTAAATGTGAGTGTAAAACCTTGCCCTGGTCTGAAGTGTCATGCTGTTATCATGAATATTAAACGAATTCGTCGAGGAAGTCATCTAAAGACGTCAACAGTTCAACAAACTGGGACATCAACATTAAGTAGAAAGAAGTTCGCATGTTCGCAGTTATTGTGCCATAGTCATTCCATGTTGAACCATAGGTGTGTCATGCTGGAATTTGACATGAATAGTTTAGGAAATGAATTATCTTACCTTCCATGTTTTGGGAATATCTAAGCGAGAAAAATGATGTTAGCCCATAAACTTATAAATTCAGCCATCCGGTGGAGTTTTATTACTGGAACAGCAGAGATACAGGATATTGACGGAATCAATGTGCCCAGCCGAAGAATCACAGTTTTCTTGTCAGACTTTTGTTGGACAATAGGTTAGAACTAATGTTACTGTTAATTATTGAAAGTTCTTGGTTATGTAGAAATTGTTGTTACTTAGTGTGCAAAATACTTGTAGTATGCAGTTGATAGGGACTATTTCTAACCGTATCACGACTCATTGGATCATCAGTACACACTACTTTGACTTGATTCGCATTGAAATTTACTTGTCCGTTTCTTTCAGTTATACGGAATCATAGGTATGAATATATTTTTAAGATTAACAGTAAAAACGCACACCACGGACACTGTGAGGACAACTTAACTCCGTCTAAATTGCATGTTCACAGGCATTTTTCTTACAGTTTGAACAGTTGACTTGGTTACCGCCATGGCTTGCCCTGAGAAGGACAAACATTGATTGGCTAACTAAGGTCATGTGACGTGAATAAGAGTCTATAAATACGCGTGCAGACAGTGCATTGGCAGATAGCTGTCAGAGCGGCAAAGTATGAACAAAGTAGAAAAAAAGAATTTTGGCCTTGTATTCTAAAATTATCACTTAACGTAATTTTCATAACCGATATTAACTTTGGTACTTTAAAATCCAAAACCTGAATCAAATTGTTGTAAAAAATATTAAGTAGATATATTACATGATTTGCTATCGAACGTAAATGCCTTATAATTATATAGTGTAATATTCTATAAAGCCGCTGCTATCTCCCACCACACTGCTCAAGTACACTAGAACTAAAATCATTATTTTTTTGAGATCACGCTACTATGTCAGGACGTATTACAGCCAATCTAATAAATTAGGCTATTAATATACACATGAATTAAAGAACGCCATTAATTTAACCTTTTGACATTTAAAAAGACCAAATCTGCTACATATTCTCATAAGTTGATAGTGTTGTGACGGACACGGTGTTTATATAAAGTCGAATTACGATATTAAAAAGCATGTTATATCTCACCTTTATTATATATAAAAAGTATTTTTATTCATGAACTATTGGTCTTTTCGAAATAACACACGAGGTGTTACAATATGTTGGTTACTTTACCATTTTAGCTGTGCTGATATTTAAAGTGACCGAATATAGTGGTTAAAATGACCCAAAATGCGCATGCTGTATTTATTGTTGCAATTGCTGTGCGACAGGTTCAAAGACATCGAGAGAGAGAGAGAGAGAGAGAGAGAGAAAGAGAGAGAGAGAGAGAGAGAGAGAGAGAGAGAATGTGTGTGCATTGCAAGTTGCATTATCCTGTTTTAAGATAGCATACAAACCGGTGGTGAATACATTTTTACCACCACCCCCATTTTTTATATAACCTCCAGTTCTGCTACCAAGGTTTATTTTTTTTAACTCTCAATTTTAGACCCCTGTGGGATAGGTCATTTCTGTAACACTGGATCATGTGTTGTTTTGGTCAAAAATTCAATTTGTATGAAGCAAGAGCAATTGTCCCTTAACTCAGGTAAGTAATATTCATAAAATGGACAAAAATAAACCACATTTCTATTCTAATGCAAAAGTAAATTGGTTTCTCTGTCAACATGAAGACCCAACCTATGACCTTGAACTTGTAACCCCAAAACCTATTTAATATTTATCTTCCAGAATCATCCAGCAACTTATTATAAATATACAGTGGAGCCTCGTTAATCCGGACACATTCGTTCCCAGTGAATATGTCCAGAATAACAAGTTTTCCGGATAATTGAATCATGCACATTTTTTATTTTACGATATCATTGAACTGTATATATGTGCATGTATATGCTAGCTTTAAATTAATGTACTGTATATTCAATAATGGTTGAAATAAATTAATGAATACATCTATTAATTTGTGTTTATTTCACATTATTATAACATAAGCTTGTACATGTATATACAGTAAATATAAATTTAGACAATTAACACAGCACACTATGTACCTCACAAATGAAACCCTATACTGTCCACAGCTGAAATCTGTCAACTGTATTTGTACAGCCATCAAAAAAATGTGATTGTTACACACAACTGGTAAAAAACAAAGAAGCTTAATGACAATTTTAATTTATTTACCATATGTTATGTCAAAAAGCATGGACGATTTGATCCTAGTGTGTTTAATTATTAACACCTCCATCGACGACTAGCTAAAACATTTTTTTATACAATCATTGGTTACAATATGGCCATGCTACTTAGTTATTGATAGTGGCCATAGATTTTCAAAGGCTTCACTCCTGAATTTTAGATATTATTTTACTGACTGAATTTTTCATATACAATTTTCCAAATTTTCTTATTTTTGGACAGATTATTTCTGGATAATCAAGACCAAGTTTTAATGAAATTTTACACTTTGGTCCCTGATTTTGATTTCCGGATCCGGAACGCGGACTTTTTGATTAATGGAGCAAATTAACATTTCGGAATTCCGTTCCCATTGAATTATGTTCGGATAGCGAGACTCCACTGTATGTTTACTTTAGAACAGTACTGCATCTTAATCCACATTTCTAATTTTGAAAGTTGTCCCAAACCTACTTTATCATCTGCTAATCAAGTTGTAAAGTTGCAGCTCATGCAAGATTG